>PVIU01000144.1:132500-433262 GCA_004026605.1 Ondatra zibethicus
ACAAAGAGTTGTCATGGCAATGAGTTTGGCTGATGCAGAGGTCATTGTGCAGGGTCAAAGGGCAAAATCAGTGGTCCATGTTATTCCCCCAGTGCAGGGGTCCACTCCACCCACACAATTTTAAGGAATTAGAAAAAACAGGGCAACTACCAGAAAGTGCAAAATATGAAGAAGGCGGCTTCCAGCTCCTTCAGCATGTAAAAACATTCAATTTTGAGTTTTTACTATTGAACTTGAATAGCCTGCACATTAAAAAAAAATTTTTAAAATATAGAAATCCCAATTCTTAAACGTTCAGGAAGCATGCAGCTGGCTAATGTTAACCAAAGACCTCGGCAGAAGCATGTAAACTATACTGAGTGTCATGCTTGGGGCCTATCTGCCAGCAAGACTGTCGGCATGTTGCATGGAGAGTGAATACTGTCCGCTGATTGGGTAACTGTCTGCAGCCTTCATTGTTTCACACAGTCCACAGAATCTGCGTCTAGGTAGAGAGCATGCCCTCCCTGCTTTACTGCTTAGATGTTCCCGCGCAATCTCTTCCGTTGAGTCCTTATGAAGCTACAAGTGACAAATCCAAGATTCTGCTCCCTGAGGACACATTATGTGAGACATAGCACTAGTTTTTTTTTTTTTGTTTTTGTTTTTTGTTTCTGCCTATCCTGAATGCTCTGTGAAACTTAACCTTAAATACCATCATGGAATAATCACACAAAAAAATGTTTGCTAAAGGCCTTATATACTAATAAAGGACAGCGGTGCTTCCGACATTCTGAAATGCTCTGAAAACCAACTTTTCCAATACTAAATACAACAAAATAACCTTCATAAAATATAACTTTTCTCCATTTACACTTTTTTTTAAAGGATTAGTGTCCTATGCTTTTCAAGCACAGGAATCTGTGAAACATCTCCTAACATGGACAGATTTTTTTTTTTTAATACATAACTTAAGAGCCTGGAGAGTTTTAACTCAAGTCCAGTCTCTAAACAAGGAATATTCTTGCTTACTTTAAAAATGGAAACAACACACAGTTCCATTATAATTGTTAAAAAGTTAGCTTTACAAACATGGGAATTTTAATTTAAAAAAAAATTCTTAACAAAACTATACAGTGTACAAATTACTGTCTACAAGGTAGGCGGTTCGTTACGAAGACCTCGCTCTTCTCGCTACTCACAGCGTCACAGATTCAGTCACATACTTGTTAATGGAGCTGCCCACCCGAACATTACCCGATAACTATATTGCTATAATTAAGGTTTTGCCATGTCTTTATCTACAGTCTCCTTCACTGCCTCTCAGGGTTTTTCCTTAGGCAAGCCTTGACTGCTCACATCACCCTGGGGAAACACACTTCAGAGGCACTGGGAGTGGTGGGCTGCAAAGCAATAGACAAGGCTGGAGACACCACCCCCTCGAGATGCCCTTGGGTGACCTTCACCATCCTGAAGCTCTGCAGTCTGGGTAAGGAAGGGGCGTGCAAGACCTGCAAAAATGGGGCCCTTCGTCGGAATATACTTCCTGGTTTTTTTTTTTTTAAAAAAAAAAAATAGGAGGCTAAAAGTGGATTTGAGATTATCTATAGTAGTGCTTTTTAATACATTTATCTCAAAAGGAAAAGAAGAAAAATTGTTTAGGAAAAGAAGGAACACTTGCTCTAGGCCTCTGTACCCAAGAGGCAGGCAGGGATGCCACAGTGTGCCATGTCATTTAGCAAGAATTGGTCATTCACTGGCAACAGGAAGAGGAGTCTGCCTGGAAAGAATACTGTGTCCTGTACGGTTGCGTTCTCCATCAAATACGGGAGGAATACATAAAGAGCTTGGCTGAGAGGATCTGCTATCTGCAGAGCAAGTGTCACAGATGCAGTGGGCCCTCCTTGCCCCACTGTGCTATCCAGCATTTAGACATCAAACCGAATGGACTAGTCAGATACAATGCTCAGGCCTATGAGCTGAGCACCCTTCTACAGTACTCACTATTAAATGATCTGCTATGCGTACAGTTGACAGTTTATTTTATTAGGCCATGGCATGGGGGCTGGAGTCAGGAGAACCTCATGACAACCTACTGTGTGTGTCACTAATTCTGAAAGAGCTTCTTGGAGTAACGAATACACAATAGGACCAGGTTGGGGAAGACAAAATAAAATTGGTCGTCATTCACCTCCAGCCCTCAGGGGAAACTAACTCAAATATATATATTTGAAGTACCAGCCCTTAAAAAGAAGGCCCTCCCATCATTATCAAACAGGTTTAATTCATCCACAGGAAAATTGGTTGCTTAAAAGTCTATATTTCTCTCTGCTCTAGTTTTCAGTTTACAAGGACAGGTAAAATAAAAGGATTTACTTATTTTTGTTCTTTAAAAACTGAACTTTGATTTTAATCTATCAGTCCAAATACATTCAATAAGGGTCACCCTCTCTCTAGCCAACTTTCCAGATGTCAGAGAACAAACTCCCAAGTGCACTGCCATCCACTCGAAGTCCTAAGTCACAGGAACATCATCTCCGACCATTGATAAAATGACACGGGGCTGGAAAGGATAGGGGAGCCCTTCCTCCAGATGGGTATGTTTGGTAGAAGAAAGCTTATTCCTGTGTTAAACTCAGAAGTGTGACACAGCCAACATCTGCTACGTGGGCACTTCAAGAAACGTCTTTGCCAAATATGAGACAGGCTCACTTTCCACTGTGGATTCAGAACTTTCAGGAAAAACTATCCACCACAACTAAATAAGACAGGGCAGTTCTAAGTCTGCCTCTAGGAGGCTTCGCTGTGCTTGCTTTTTCTTCCCATTTTCTTAGCTTGAAAACCAGAAAGGAGTTCAGCTTGCACCCCAGGCAGGGATGCGGGCGGGGGGGGGGGCGGGGGGAAGGACATAGAAGGAGGGGGAACGCAGACGGGGGACCTGTGTAAGCTGAAGGTTGTCACAGTAGGCAGAACAGTCGCTTTGCAGCCCAGGCCCATCTCAGGGTGTACTGCTTCACAGCCACACTGTAAAGTGTTAAAAATCCTCCCACCCACCCCCAGAATATATATATGTATATTAAAAACAAATCCCCTCTCCATCTCTCAGTACACAAAAGGACCTCATCACACTGCAAAAATAGCAGTACCCACTTTGGTCAATTAAAACAAACAAACAAATAAACAAACAAACAAAAAAGCATACATTATTTCTTTTCAAATCTGTGTACTTACCTATAATAACCAATACAGCTAAAAGCACTACCTACATAGGCAAAACTTGGTATTGCATAATTCGTATAAATTTGAAACCCCTCCCCCCAAATATTAATTGGAAGATGAAAAACATGAAAGGTTAATAGAAAAAACACCAAAATACTGAAAATATTGCTGGTCGATTACAACTTTGAAGCGGCAACTATACACAGCCATGATATGCTTTATAAATGTGAGATAAAGGTGTAACTGTCTAAAAAATCCATGATGTCACACATTGTTCTTCGTCTGGAATACAAAATATTTTATCATAAAAATGGTAAAGATTTAAAACGATAATAAATGCAGCAAAACAAGTGTAGTGATGTCACTTTTGTGGTTTTTTTTGTCTTTTGTTTTTTTAAATTTCAAGGCAAGGCACGTAATGTGGACATTATATCTTCGTGCAAATTAGGATTACTGGAAAGAGTACTTTTAATTAAAATTTTAAGAGACATAGAGGCAACATGTGTCTGCCCATGCACACTATGGATCTGTCAATGCGAGAGATGTGTTGAACAAGGCTAATGTCTGAAAGCACCATGCACGTTGCCAGCACCCCGATGGCACTTCTCTGAAGAGCGTGTTTCCCTACCCTATGCCCTGGTGTTCGTTCCCAGCCTGTCGGCTGGGAACTTTACCCTTGTGACATGGATTTACCTGCCTCTTTGTCTCTAGGATGCAGATTTTACAGAACCGTTTGTACACCCTATGGGTTCTTGATGCAACCAGTAATTTTAAATAAATAATTCCACCTCTGAGGAGGCTGCAGCTAAGCCAACCTAAGTGCTGTGTTTTCATTCATTTTTTTTTCCGTTCAAGCACATGATTTGTCTTGATTTAATGCCTTTTTTAAATGCCCTCAAAAACTGAGGGGAAAATAAATTCGCTCAAAATTATTTTAAATTCTTTTTAATCCCCTCAATTTAGAGTCCAAGGGCTGAAGGACTTATAATCACAATTCCCCTTTAGATATAAATTTATAAATTGCACTTGCCTCTGTTAAGTGTTTCTTTTGTGGGGAAAATATTATATTAATTTTTACTGTTGCATGCAGAGGTAACACTTTACCCACATAGAGGCATTTCTTCCATAGAGCCTTTGAGTTCAAACTGTTTTTTTTTTCCTATTTTTCATTTTTTTTTCCTTTTTTAAGATTTCAAACTGGGTTACACACTGGAAAAGGCTGGGTTAAGGGCCAAAATTTAATAAATCTGTACGGATAACTAAAGGCTACAGAGATTTTATATATATATATTTTTTAACTTTTAGAAATCAGAGTGCTTATAAAATGGCTGGCTCATGGCTCTGTCCCCAGCACCTCTGATGCCGCCTCCTAGCCTTGGTGGGATAACCAGGAATAGTGACTCCATGCGTAAACAACAAGAATACTAACCAAGAAAACTAGCTTATCATGCAAATATTAAGGCATCTAGAAAGTCAGTTAAAATATATTGTCATAGAGACAGAACATCTATTTCCCAGCGGACTTCATGGAACAAAGGCTACGTTGCGGGGGCTGCAGTCTAGCATCGTGAGATATCATCGACCCTTCGTGTCATTAGAGCGTCAACCTTAAGGGAACTAGTGATTGTAAGTGCTGTAATGCTGGTCACTGTCTTCTTTCCTCAGCTTCGCTTCTTCCTCCCTTTCTTCCAGTCTTCTTCTTTTCCTTTGCTTTGAGTGTTTTTCCCCTAATTTTCTTAGACTATTGTTGTATTTCCTTCCCCTCAGTTGCTTGTCTCCGCTTGAAGGAAAGGTTCTCCAATTATGTTCAAACCATAATTTTGGACATTTGCCGGTAAGATGGGTGTCCTATTTGACACTTGGAAAGGAACCAAGCTAGCCCAGGTACCAGGACTGTTGAGAGGAGAAGGGTAGGAGGGAGGGAAGAAAAAAAGAGAAACACAATGTTAAAATCTCCAGTCATATTGGAAGTATAAATTCTAAATACATCAAATTACAACTATGATATTCTAATTTTTTAAATTAAAATTGTAATAAATCTTTAAATTTAATAGCATGCATTAACTGTGCCAAATTACACATATTGTACATATATACATTACAGGCAATAACTTCTATTTTATACATCACACAAATATATAATCTATACGATCTCTTGCTTTCATGAAAAGACCTAAGACGTAGAAAAACATGAAATAGGATACATTCACAACTATTGAACTCTAGCTAATTAAGGATATTCTTTTTCAAATATCCAACCCACTTTAATGTAATAGTGGAGAATGATTTTTATTGTTCAAACGAAGAAAAAGAAAAGCAGAAATTTCTGGTGATACCAGCCTATTGTAGTTTGCTAGACATATTAATTGTGTTTAACCTTTAATACACAAGACACTTTGGGTAAGATGGGTTTATCTGCCTACTAGGTTACATAAAATTAAAAATGTAATGAAATACATATCCTTTTCTCTAATGAGAAAATAATACATTTTCAGACAGATCCACATATATTATGCAATTTGAAACACCTAATTATCATACATAACTGAAAAGTTTTAGACAACCAAGCGATGTCTATCCTGAATGCACAGTTTGTTGCATTCTATGCAGAAGCCCATGTGGAGGGTGCAGCACAGGGGGCTGCTGGATTCTCTGGCATTTTCTGCTCTCCTCTATAATTTCTTTTAGATAGAACCAAAGCTTTCCTTTCCATTCATTTTTCCTCACATTGGCTGGCAACATTCCCTGACATTATCACCAGGAATGACAGCACATTTGGGATAGCACCTTTGAGGACCAAACGAGAAGGGGAGTGACCTGTGCCAGCATTCCTGTCTCTCGCCAGTCAGCTGTGCACAGCCTATGCTGGCCTTGGGATTTACAAACAAGTTTGAAAAAAATTTCTCTAGTTCCTCCTGGCATAATTTCTCATAAAAGTTTCATATGGAGAAAAGAAATGGCAGATAGCACCACAAAACACCAGACCCCAGGCATTCTGGGTTATACCTAATCTACTGTATTATCTGTATTGATACTCAACTTGGAGGTAACGTCAGCTACATAGCAGCTGCACTGCTGGACCAATGAAAGATCACACAGACAATTCTGCCCCCAGTTTAGCAATGTCTGGCGTGGCCTACGCTTCATGTTTTAAATTTTATTTAGCATCCTCTACTGTTGGAACCAATAGGTGAGATGGGGTTTACTAGTGTAGTTAATGATCTAAACACGCCTATCTGTTTGACTCTCAAAGGCATAAAAAACATGACAATTAACACAAATAAACAATTTTAAATTAAAAAGACAGACACATAACCTTTTTTCACTCTGAAGACGCCTCAATATAAAACATGGCTTATCTCTACCTGTCTAGGTATATACTGCCCAGCAATGTGTCAACAGAAAAGAAACCAGTGACCTTTTTCTCAAGGATTTTATGATTAAATAATCAGGTCAATAGCAGCAAATCTTGACTTTTACTTTGCTAATCATTTAGTACACTGCTTAGCATATGACAGGTGTGGTACAAAATTTAAGACAAATAAATCAATGGCCTGAACTCATACCCAACTCATTTTAAGAGATGCTGACCTTGATTACCTGTATTTATAAGCACATGTCATCTGAGTACCTCTGAATTTAAAGCTGAGATGCTCCGTACCAAGTTTATGCAGAAAAAAATAACACACCAACCTACATATCTTCCTTAGATGATGAATTACCCCAACTCTAAAGACTACATATTTTTACTGAAATCTTTTCTGAGAGACCTGACTGTTTTTCACATATTTTCTCTCTTCCTACACACATCTTTAGAATTATTTCTGTAGTCTGTAGCATTGACTGGAACAATGTTACATAACGTGCCAAGAAACTTATTTTCACCTCAACTGTGCTTCACTGCACTCTGCACAGAGTTCTGTTACAGCACTTATTACATCACCGCAGAACCAGCTGCTATCTGCAGTTATCTTACTGACACTTAGGCGAACACCACGGGGAAAAATGGCCCAGTCTTATCTCTCCTTATAGAGTCTGGCCTTAAATGAGACTGTTTCTTAACAATAAGGCAAATGACAAAATAGCCATCTATTATTTTTAACCTAAAGTAAGCAGTGTGTGTCAAAAGCAAACGTCTAGCTCAACAGATAATCCTTGGCAATAATAGACAGCATCAACACAAGTCACCTTGTGAAATCAACAAGAATCCCCAAATAGATGAGCTCCACAGAATCATCTAGAGATTGTATGCTTTGGAGGGAGTGTCTTACGGACTGAAAAATAAGTGTGGCACCTATACCAAATACCTAGAGAAAAGATAAGAATCCAGCACAAATGGCTGTTCATCACAGACAGAGGATTCATGCTGTATAATGTGCAACAAATTTTATTTAAATGCTTAGCTAATCTTTTTGAATCTCCTAACCTACATGATGGCCATACCAACACTGCAGAGTGTAGTATATTTGTCGATACTGTTTATGAATCTTTAGGGGAAAGTAAATCTCAAACAGGAACACTATGCAGACCCCATATATTGGTTTTACAAGCCTCTTATCACCAATCCATAGGTCAAGTTCAGAGCCATAAGGACATTCTTTAGAGCTCTGACAGCAGTTCCTGTAGGGGGAACAATCCTGATAAAATAACTCAATGCCTATAGAACAAGGTTAAACCAAACTAGTTCATTTAATTAAAAAAAAAATAGCACCTAAGTTTTCATAGTTCTTCACTGAGAATACATAAGCACCATCACGCTGTGGCTCCCAAGCGGATGCCAATATCCACACCCACACATTTACATAGGCAGATTGGGTACATATAAAATAAGTCTTGGTTTTCATTCATGGGGGAGTTAAAATTATATGAATTATTTTATGTTCAATTAAAAGATCTATACGTTAACTAGTAAGAGTTTCACTATATAGCTGAAAGGATTTCCAAAACATTCAAAGCCAACAATGTGTAGCTTTAAGCTTGCATTCACTTTGTTATCATTAGATTTTGTAATGTCAAATCACCTTTAGATAAACTAAAAATGAATCTGACTGAAACCTGATAACATATATTTAGAAAACATTTGCTGCCCATAACCCCTGGAAACAAAAGCAGTAAGGAAAGGATACAAGTATGAAGATTAAGAGTCAAAGAGTTCAAAAGATTTCAGCAGCATCATAAAACAAAACATAATTCATCTTGATGGCATGCATGATGAGATAGATCATATACAAAACACATGACAGATAAACTAAAATTTGAGAAACAAGTATCTTGGATATCTTGGAAAATATATTTACCTTACTGTGACCATCTTTGTAAACTGACTCTCACCAACAGGGAAGCCATAAGCCAATGCCTTTGACTTAGGAGATAGTCAGGGAGTGGTGGTCCTGATTCATTTTACACTGGAGTCTCTTGTCTTTGTTGAAGAAACTCATCGAATCATTTAACTGTTTCAGGGTAATGGGGAAGACTTGGCAATTGAATTAGAAATGATCCAGAGTTCTGAATGACTCAATTCATAGATTTAGCACACAAGGGGAGAAATTTCTAGATAGCCATACTGGTGAACAGAAGGTGCCATGTCTGGTGATTTAGTTCTTAAAATGGTCACTATTATCTCCTCTCATGGGTAAAGGAACGAAGTCCAATCTCTCCCACATAGCCCTCAGACATAAACAATTCTGTTTGTGTCCCATGGCCATTTCACTATGATAATTTGCCTTCCTATAAAGTGACATATTGGTCCAATCTTAGCAAGAACTTTTAGAACAGAATTTTCTTAAGGCAAATGGATTTGTTTTAGGAGACAATGAATTTGCCATATTGTACATAAATTATGTCATAATCTCATCAATGTTGACAAAGGGACTTTGAGTGCACTGAGTGAGCAACAACCTCAAATTGTCTAGACCTGTCTTCTCAGGAAGCAAAAAATAGTTCCCAGGTAACATTATAGTGAAAGCTAAGGGGGAATGTGGCTTGAAACTCTCAAAAAACTTGAGAAAAGCAATAGAGTTTGGTAGATGGTACCTTTAAAACTTATAGTTCTTAAATCTGGATAAACTATAGTTGTTCCACTAAAGTTTTAAACAGATTCTTTATCTTTCAATGAAAAAGAAAAAATTGCAATGGATGCCAAAACAACATCTGATGGTCATTTAAAAAAAATTTCATCCTGTGACTGTGCCTTAAAGGCCCATAGTGATTGGTTCTTTGGCCTTTAAAACAGTAGCCAATCAGAACTATAGGGTGTCAAATAAACATGGATTGAAAGTAAAAAACTTCACCTGTTAGTCTTAGATCACTAAAATAGTGAGAGCTGTTTGAAGAATGCCTCAATCCATTATTACTAATCAATGCTCATTTCATTATTAGGCATTCTAACTGTGCTAGGTCATATAATGTCAGCATTCTAATTATACTAATACTTTCCAGGGGAATCATAAGATTGGCCATTTAGGTTTACGTGCTACATTCACTTCCAAGATTGTAGGTACTCTTTTAAGAAACTTGAGAACTTGAGAAATACTAAGCAATAGAGTACAAAGATTAGGCAGATTTATACAAAGTCCAACCATACCAGTGGCCATTTTGTTAATAGTGATAAAACACACAATGGTACAGGAAGCAGGAAGACCATATAAAATGACAATTTAGGAAAATTTACCTCCAACTCCTTTGCATCAATTTCAGGTATCACTTATTATTCTTTAAGCCAAACAATAATTTTATTAACAAATTACTAACATGCTGGTTTTAGTGTTTCTTCCAAAATATAGAGCAAAGTATTTCCTCTATAAAGTGAAAGCATGTCTGAAAACATTAGACTGTCTACATATACTATGTTGTCTAGATATATACACCTCACTGTAGACACACCATACTGTGTAGATACACCTCACTGTAGATACACCAGACTGTGTAGGTACACCACACTGTCTAGATATACTATACTGTCTAGATACACCACACTGTCTAGATACACCACACTGTCTAGATATACTATACTGTGTAGATACACCACACTGTCTAGATACACCACACTGTCTAGATACACCACACTGTCTAGATACACCATACTGTCTAGATACACCACACTGTCTAGATACACCACATTGTAGATATACCACACTGTCTAGGTATACCACACTGTCTAGATACACCACACTGTCTAGATACACCACACTGTCTAGATACACCATACTGTCTAGATACACCACAGTGTCTAGATATACCATACTGTCTAGATACACCATACTATCTAGATATACCATACTGTCTAGATATACCATACTGTCTAGATACACCACACTGTCTAGATACACCATACTGTCTAGATATATACACCTCACTGTAGATATACTACACTGTCTAGATATACCACACTGTCTAGATACACCACAGTGTCTAGATATACCACACTGTCTAGATACACCACACTGTCTAGATACACCACACTGTCTAGATATACCATAATATCTAGATACACCATACTGTCTAGATACACCACACTGTCTAGATATACCACACTGTAGATATACCACATTGTCTAGGTATACCACATTTTCTAGATACACCATACTGTCTAGATATACCACACTGTCTAGATATACCATACTGTCTAGATACACCACACTGTCTAGATATACCACACTGTAGATATAGCACATTGTCTAGATACACCACATTGTCTAGATACACCACACTGTCTAGATACACCACACTGTCTAGATACACCATACTGTCTAAATATACCATACTGTCTAGATATACCATACTGTCTAGATACACCATACTGTCTAGATACACCACAATGTCTAGATACACCATACTGTCTAGATATACCACACTTTCTAGATATACCATACTGTCTAGATATACCATACTGTCTAGTTATACCATACTGTCTAGATACCATACTGTCTAGATAAACCACACTGTCTAGACACACCATATTGTCTAGATACACCACACTGTCTAGATATTGTAATGAATTAGGTCAGTACGATGAAAAACTAGGCCAGGTCAAGGATATTAAATATTCTTTAATGGTTATAAGGGGAAAACTCACGCTACAAGAGTAGGAAGTCCGACTTCCTATATGTCCGGCAGGCACAGCGTAGAGAGGGCGCACACCTTAATTCTCCCAGTTTTTCCCCTTCTGCTGCAGGTAGCCATGCCTTAATTAGATATGATTGGTTGATAGGCTTCCCCCATCAAGATATATCATACTGTCTAGATACACCACACTGTCTAGATACACCACACTATGTAGATATACCATACTGTCTAGATAGATATACCATACTGTCTAGATACACTACACTGTCTAGATACACCACACTGTCTAGGTACACCACACTATGTAGATACACCACACTGTCTAGATAGATATACCATACTGTCTAGATACACCATACTGTCTAGATGTACCATACTGTCTAGATATACCATACTATCTAGATACACCATACTGTCTAGATGTACCATACTGTCTAGATATACCATACTGTCTAGATACACCATGTTGCATCTCAACTAGCTGCTTGCTTCCATAAATCTCAAAGGCTATGCATTGTCTTATGAAAAACAATTCACTCATCTTCCTAGAAGGAATAAATGAACAGGCTTCAGGCTGAGTGTATTAATATCTTAGAAGAAAGAACGTGGCATCTAATCAATAGCACTTACATGGCAGAAGTAATTTGCTAGACACTGGTCTACATGACTGACCTACCTTAACGTTTTTGGTCCTAACAGCGAACATTCATGCTTAATTTATGGATGAGGAGACTGAAGCCTGAACTGTTCCCAACTGTGCAGAGTCATGGGACTGTAGAAACGTCGATCCTAACCAAAGTACTTTAGGCCCAGAGTACCACATTCTCACATTTACCTCAGTGCTCTATGGAAAAATGAAGATTTGTTGCCACTATATTTCTACTGCATGCGAATTACAGAAGATACTCAATGGCTTACGCCCGACTCACAGATGCACTACAACACCTGAACAAGAATAATAATTCCTGAGGCCAACGTCCACATGAGTAACTGTAACTTACTTATCCAATGCTAGTTGCTTTTCAGTCCCTTTTTAAATGAGGCCAGACTGAAAGTGAAACATACGACATGCTTTATACAGGTCCTGGGTTTCTTTGATTTATTTTTCCCATGTTTAATGGTCATTATCACCATCTGAATGATCTTATTTGCATGCAAGATGATTTCTAATGATTATCACTATTTGCAATAGTCTGCATCAGAAAGCTCCCTGGCTAGCCCTTACCTGCTCTGCAAAGGCCCCCTGTGGGCTCTCTGGGAAACACCAAATATCATAAACTGCAGGTGGCTCCTGGAATGATTCTAACGGCAAGCAATAGCACTTCATAGTAATGAAAGAGAAATGTATTTATTTCTTAACTAAGTAGGTAAATAGCCTTTTTTATTGTTAACCCTTGGGGAGCCACACTTTTGAAAATAACATCAAACGGTAGGCTGTCAAACCTCACTGGTTTATATTCAATTGTTTCCAATGACTTTGCTTGTGGGGTATGCTAGATTGAGGGTTCACTTTAGCAAGCACAAGTGAGAGTATTTTCCACGTTAGAAAGCGGCACATGCCAGTGAAGGACTTAATCTAATGAGGAACACAAGCAATAGTGACTTTAATATGGGAACGCTGCAGCTGGAGAGGGAACAAGATCATTACTGCACTTAGCTCTTCTCTCATAAAAGCATATAAAAAAAAATCCTAGAAAGCCCTTCAACAAGGGAACCCATATACTTAAAAGTCACAAAAACTTACTTGCTTATATTTAAATGTAAACAGGATTTAAAAGAAAATTCTTCCCCTCCATCAGTCAAATTAAACAAATCTTAAAAAGCAACTTGATCTTGCTCGTATTTTAGATCTAAACAAACGTATGATAAAAAAATTATGAAGATGATTAATTACAAATTAACTACAGGACACATACGCATACATATATCAATTTAGGAAGCTGTGGGAGATTTTTGCCAATTAAAAATATATGGAATTGTAGGCTAACTGTTGTCATTTCCACCCGCCCCTAGACCATGCCCAGAGAAGCCCACACGTTGCTTTCCAGCCTTTCTCTAGTCTGTATTCCTCTCCACCTCTGGGCTCCTTTTCAGTGCTATTGTTACAAGGGTTACTGCTCCCCTTATTTGCATAAGTGATTCTTCAACTGCAGACACTTCCCTACAAAAATGGTCCTCCAGAATAGTGCCTTTCACAGAGCGGGCCACCAAAGGCGGGCTAAATGAAAGAGAAACGGGAGGAGCCGCTCTCACAAAGGATTTTTATTTAAAAGCAAAATCCAGTATTACTTATATTGTTTTGCCTCTAAAGGAGAGGACCTGCTTCTATGAGACCAGGAAGAGCCGGATGACACGGAGTTCAGAGTTAAACTTCGGATGCTGGCTCCTTCACTGTGCACACGCGTGCAGAGAACTGAAACAAAGTGAAGCAGGGAGAGAAGACTCACTTTCCAGTTTCTGCCAACGTGACCTGTGCATTATTATTCACGGTGTGGAAATGCAATAGGCTTTGCCTTTTCTACTAGAACTTTACATTTCCCATAAAATAGATTTTGTTCCAGGCTCCATTGTGTAAATATGACCCAAGTCACAACACACCTCCTCCTAGCTCTGCGACCACAGCGGTAAAGGAACGGTGTGTGGGCCCATGGAGCCGCCTTCCTCAGCTGAGAATGTGCGTGTTTACCCGGTGCTTTGCATAAACCATCTTCAAACAGGGTCAGCATTAAGTACACTTCCTTAAGCTGCAAAGGGTTAATCAGTAAGGTTTGCATTTGAGAATGTTCTGAATCCTGCTCCTCCCTCTCCAGCTCTGCTGCCAAAAACCATCTGACAGGAAACGGAAGATTAAGTTTGTCCTACCTAGGCGAACAAAGAGTGCTCTGAACAGGCCACCGCTTTACTGCAGAGGGGGAACTTTTCTAATCCCGCTGGAATCTGCACTGCTGCTCTGAAAACACCATGGAGAAAGTTGTTCTCTCTCCTTTAACATCTTGTCCCTGGATCATCTCGTTTTGGTCACACTGTCCATCCAGAAAGGTTGGACCGAAAGCTCCAGACATAATCATGTGGAAAATGGACATTATTGATTCCTATGGCCCATTGTTCCCCCATCCTAAGTCCCTGAAGTTCAAGTTCAATCTGGAATTACATCATGTCTGGTTTCTCCTGGTTACCAGACAGCTTGAGACGTGACCACAGCTACAGAAAAAACAAACAGCCTTCTTCACGCTTCGGCTCCCCTATCGATTCAAACGTAAACTTTTTTTCTTTCTCTCAAGTATGCTTCAAGTATGGAGCATGGTTAATTTAGAGATTAAGTTCCAAATTAGATTATCTAATGGCATCTTAATGGATTGCTGACCCATTTCCTGTGGGATGGCAGCATGCAAGTCTGGCTGGAATACAATTAATTTCTTAGGAAGTGTTCTGAAGAGTTTGTCTAGATAAAAAGGAAATGTCCAGTTCGACAAATCTTTCTTTATAAATGGTGAAAACTACAAGTCCCGACACAGCTCTCAAAAGCCAGATCAGAGACATTGTGTGTTTATAGAAAACCATGTCAGATCTTTTTTTTTAAAAAAATGCTAACGACTTTAGCTTTGATTTCCTAACAGGTGCAAGTAATATTGATGAGAACAGAAAGTCTTTGCTTTCAAGAGACTGATAAAGGCAAAGAACAACAGCAGCTAGCTGTCCTGTTAGCAAACACTGGTTGTGTGCAACTCTCATAATTCTCTGCCTGGACCCTCTAGGATTCTCCTATGCATCTCTCTTATCAGCGTTTCTATTAGAGCCCCAGAGTGGTGCTAGGGACCCAGGATGCTGTAAACAATTTTAACAGTCCGAACACACTCTAGAGCTAACAGCTGAAAAGGAGATTCAGCGATGGGAATCCAGCTCCTCCCAGAAACTGCAGGAATAACCCAGCTGCCAGACTGCAGTTCTGTGTCAAGATAAGAACCCCTGGGCAGGAAATGCTAACCTGGGGGATGTGCAGGGATAGCTCAAGAATAATGTTAAAATAAAAGTTAACTGAATTCTACATAAGGACAGGAGTGCACACATGCCTTTATCACACGCATGCCACATATCTGTGCATATATAAACACACATGTGACTATATACAGTTTGCAAACTATTAAAATTATTAAGTTTTCACCTTTTAGTCTTTTGATAGAGAGGATACCTCTTATAAAGGAAACTGTATGGATAGTGGAGGGAAATTGGTAAAGTTTTCAACAGTAACTATTGAGTATGAAATACTCACTATTGCCCCTTCATTTTGCCCTCGTTTTCCTGACCAGCCAGGTCCAAATAACCTTTACTGGCTGCTAAACTTCTCTTGGGAAATTAAGCAACTCTCTGGAATTGCAGTAATAAACGACAATTTCTTACAAAAACATGTGTAAAGTAATGACAGGATGAAGTAGTCAACTCACAGAAAGGAACCGGGAACACTTATGCCACGGAAAATCGCTGATAAACGTCTCTGGTGCCATTCAATTATGACATACGCAGAAACAAAAAGTCCTTCCAATTATTTCAGTAAAATCTTCATTTATTCATTATTTCAGGGGCTGAGCAAATGGTTTGCATAAACATATCCTTCAGTAACACGCGCATGTTTATTTTAGCCATCTGAAGGCTTCTTCTATGTTTATATATGCCATCAGACACACACAACCACTCACTTGTGGCTTCGCATCTTCTTAAAGGGGTGAAGGGGGAGAAAGGAGAACGAAACAATAAATCCAGTTTCTCTCTGCATGAAGCACCCATCCAATGTTTTAAAATAACTTATGTTTATATTATTCTTAGATTGTCCTTCAGCTTTCTTTTTCATTCAATTACGTTGTTCTTTCATATTTGAAAGAGCAAGCAAGAGTCTGGCTCGGGTCTTAAGAAAGCAAGCTAGTTAGCAAGTAACTGCTGTATGTGTTTACACCCACACAACTCACTTGTGCAAAAACAACAGAACATATGCATGGAGGAGGACAAAGAACAAACACAGCGGTACCCAGCTTGAGCCGTTCCTCTCCTAACATCCTCCTAGAAGGAGAATCTACCCTGACTGAAGAGGAAACAAGGCCGTCAGTATTTTATTCTGTATCAACTCCAGCAACCAACCATTTACTTAGGCAGGAAATTTCATTTTCTCTAGATTTGAGTAAGCCCCTAGCTTGTCAGTTTACACACGTGCAACACATTTGCACACACACACATGCACACACACACACACACACACACACACACGCATGCACGCACGCACACACGCCCTTTACAAAATGCTAAGGTCAAAGCAAAGAAACCCCTTCAGGACTGTAACCTGGAAGGTCTGTGAGACCCTGCCTAACATCTTTGGCACTGGATGGAGTTTCTGAGCTAGGGCGGAATGTGGCAAGTATATCTCCAGCTTGAGTAGAATGCACACATCTCCCTCCCTGCCATTTCCAGACCCCCAAACAAGCTGTTTTTGACATGGAAGCATCTCTAGAGGGCAACTGGCTCAAGCAGGAATGCAAGCAAGTGAGGACAAATCAGGTGGCAACATATACGATCCTAACAAAATAAAGCAAATCCAAATACTTGCTTTGCTGTGCCCTTCTATCTACAGGCTTCATGGATTGCCTTTCGGTATAAACACATTTGTGCACACACACACACACACACACACACACACACACACACACACGAAACAAAAAATCAAAGCAAAAGGCTATCAACTTGAAAGTGGGGGAGCATGGGAGGGGCTGGAGGGTGGGTAGCTGGGAAGGGCTGGAGGAAGAAAAGGGGGGGGGAAGTGATCTATTTCAGCTAAAAACATATTAAACAACAATAACCACAAAAAACCACCAAGCAATAGCCACAACAGGTATGACTTGTAGTGTGTTCTTTGTCTACCACTTTAAACCTCAGTTACTCAACAATCGTTCCCTAATATTGTCAAACTACTGAGAGGACACTATGGCTTTAGCTGTCCTCATCCCTCTTAAAGAGACAGTAGCACAGGCAGGATTTGTCTTTTCAGTATTCTATCTAAAAACAAAATCCATGAAGTTTTAAAAACATAGGCTATCTTGCCTCCAACTCAGGGTCTTGTCTGCCTAGCCTCCCCAGTGCTAGGGCTAAAGCCGTGCTCCACTATGTCCCACAGGTGTGTCCATTTTTGAAAATGGCAGCAAAGCCAAGAGAACTACTGTCTCATCTGAGCATGTTTTTTCTGAATTGTGACACGCAGATTCAAAGAGCTACCCCCACCACGACTCAGCGACTCTGTGCAGAACGCATAGATACACCTCAGACACCAACAATGTGCCCTCTTGAGTCACGACAAGAAGAGCAGATGCAACCCAAAGCGTACTTCAAGGCTTTATCACATAGCTATCTACCAATCCATGAAAGATTAGTATCCTCTAAGAAGCGGAAAAATGAAATCAATAAATCCAGGTGGTCTCCCCACCCCAGATTCACTATGATCCAAAAGCTGCTTGTCACGTCGGTTTTCTTGCTGTGAAAGGGAGCTTCAAGAGGAAAAATGCTGTTAGTTACTGTGGCCATTCTTCCCATTTGTGTGTTACGTGTCCTTTTGGGGGAAACAAAGTTCTGATTCCAGAACTACTCAGACAGACCTAGTACAAAACGTAAGTTGCCAAAAAATTACATCTTTTTGGTTTTAATGTGCTTCAAAGATATTATCCTCTTCTAGATTAAGTAAATGCTCATCAGTAGTCTACTGATTAAGAAGTTCTGACAGTCAGAGACACATTTAGAAACATAAGACTCTTTCATCTAATCTGCTATCCTTGTGAATGTAGGCCATTCCGCTGATAGGCAAAGCATGGAGTATAGGATTGTTACTTAATAAACTAATGCAAACATTGTATTATCAAGTCTAATTAAATTAACTTTAAATAGCTTACTAATTCAGACTCTTAAGCCACTTTCATTCAATTTAATTAAGCACGATTAATCATTGAGACTATTTAAATAAGCTATTTCCACCAAGTTTATCTTCTACTTGTAAGTATATATTATATAGATTTTTCTCTACTAATATAAACTCCTTGGGGAAGAACATCCCAATAGATTTCCTTTTAGAGATGATTATTCCTACCAATATTTAAACATGGAAAAAAATCATATTGTAATCCCTTAATTGTTAAATTAATTAAATGTCATGGAATTTTTAAAAACTTACTGCAAGGTTGGGGATGGCTGAGCAGTTATTGCTCTTGTTAAGGAGTAAGGTTCAATTCAAAGCACCCACCTCATAGTGGCTCACAACCATCCATAAGTCCAGTTCCAGAAGGTCAAATGGCTTCTTCTGATCCCACGGGTGCCAAATATGCACATGGTTCACACATACACATGCAGGCAAATCACTCACATATAAAATGAATAAATCTAAATTTTTGTTTGTTTGTTTTTATTCTTCGAGACAAGGTTTCCTTGTGTAGTCCTTATTGGCCTGAAGCTAGCTATGTAGACCAGGCTGGGCTTGAACTCACAGAGATCCACCTGCTTCTTTCTTCCTATTGCCAGGATTAAAGGCATGTGCCACCACTGCCTGGCTGAATAAATCTATTTTTTTTAATTCAGAAAACAAAATCTAGGTAGTTTTTATCTGAGGAAATGGAGATGTTTGACTCCTTGAGCCCACAGCAGGTCCCATCACCCACTATGAAATCAAACATCCTTTTTATAACTAACAACTCAATACCTGACTTCACATAGAAACAGCAAAGGAATGCGTACAATCAGTGCAATGGTAAAAACTGTGTTGGCTCTATTTTCAGGAAATGCAAGGGATTTCATTACTCTCTTTTGTTCATATTTATGTTTTAATATATATTACACCATAAATTATTTATTAGACACAAACTGCTTTGAAAAGATAACAGCTACCTTATAATATTTTTCAAAACCAAAACATACGATAATATCAAAACTATTTTCAAATAATTTTCCTAGCCAACCTAATAAAGTCAATTACATCAGTCTGCAAACAGAAATTAAAACTACTTAAACAAAATCTCTTCCTTAACTACAGAATCGAATAATCTTCCCACTCCAAAATGGGCTTGCTCTGTGAACAACAGCGGAACGGACTGACTAGAAACCATTCTTCCAGTCTTTCCTGCTGAGAGAGGAATAAACACTCAACAGCTTATGGTCAGCAGAGAGGAAAGAGTTGAGATGAGAAAACACATATAATGTAAAGAACCAATGTTTTATCCTCAGGTAGCAGAAAATCTTGCCTAAAGATATGATTTCATTTCCAGGCCCTTAAATCTAAATGTCAGAGTACACTCCTCCACTCCCACCAAAAATGTTATAAACTGTCCCAAACATTTGACAGTGTTGAGAAATCCCAATGATCAGTTAACATACGCCACAGTCCCAGGTTAATCTGATGTTGCATCTAAATAGAAATTGGGAGGGGGGGTAGGGGAATAGGGATGGTACAGCCAAACAACTAGACTTTTAACATATTTTCTGTACAACTAGTTAAAAACAAACACTTTAGGTTATGTAAGTTTTAGGTGTAAGTGTAGGGTTGGAAATAATTAAAATGTTACCTTTGCCAAGTAATTCCCAATGTATCCTCACTGGTACTGGGGTATAAATGCCTGCCGTTTTGATTCATGGTCCAGTCACAAATCCTCAGCTGTCAATTGAAACCTAGCAGTCAGATATGGATCGAGCAGTACTACAGTTTTTAGTATTTAAATGAACACATGCAAACTAGTACTGAACATGGCATTACTCTTACTTTCCCAAGAGGCAACTTAAAGAAATCAGACAAACAAAATTAAATACAAAACAAAACAAAAAACAAAAAGAAAAAAATCATCTATATAAAGCAAAATTTCCAGACTTTTCCTTAGAAAAAAAGTTATTGCAATATGCTTCTCTATTAATTAAAGCATACAGAGAAACAAGTGCTTAGAACATAACAATTAGCCAGTATTAGAGTATAAATTGAGCTGAAATAAAAGAAAACGTTAATAATGTTCAATAGAGAGATTATTTTAGAAAGGAAATAAAAATGCGTTTTTTTTCTATGCGACATACCAAATCATCTATGCAGAGTAGAATAATCAATATCTGTAAAGCATGCAGTTTGCAAAACAGAAGACATGCAGTTTAGAGGAGAAAGGCCCCACCCTGCATTGACCCTAACAGGTAGAGAAGCTAGAAGGCTCCCAGTTTCTCATGTTCTGAATTACAGTTTACCTAAAGTGGCATTGTTCAGAAAGAGTCAAAACTGAGCTTGAGGTCTATGTAAAATTCAGAGGTGTGGCCCTGTAAATGTTTGCCCGCATGTGAAGAAGGTGGAGAAGGCACTGAACAGGGCCTGAGCAGAGGCTCTTCTTTCCTGAGCTCTTCCCAGGAACCCTAGCTGGCCCTGTTTGGTTAACAGTGCTAGCAGATTTATTGAAAAGATATATTGCTTATTTTTATGCGTAAGAAAGTAAACTTATCTGTCATAGCAGGGGCAGGGTTGGGGAATTCTCTAGAAAATCATGGTTTTTAAGCTTTAGAGAGCTGGGCGGCAAATTCACTGCATCCTGCATTGAAAGGAGCTGCTTTGCTGAACACACCTGGATTGCCTCTTCTGGGAGAGTTTCTAGATGGTGGCTACAGTCAAAAAGCCTTTACACTTAGGACAAATCGCTTTAACTCTGTCCCCAAAACACAGGGCTTTAAAAATTAGGCTATTAACTCTCAGACTCCAGTTTCTTCACAGCCGAAGAGTGACCACGAGGTTTCAGAATGATAGCTTTTATCTGAAAATGTAATCTAAAATTTGGAAGGTGCATTTAAAGTTCTTGGATATACAAAGAACTGGAAAACGTCCCCTCAGGTAGACAGAAAGATGCAGAGATGGCTGAATGGCTGGAATCTGCTCAGCTTGATATTATAAAGGACTCATAAATCAGAAAGTAAACAGAAACAAAGTAGCTGTTCTGGAAACAGGCCATAATATTCATACAAAGGAGAAAAATATATACCTATTTACTTTTAAACAGATGACATATTTCTGCTATTTGAAAGAAGAAAATATGTTTAGTCTATAGTGTATGAGAAACAACATTGTAAGATTTGTTTCTGAGGGGACATGGGGGGGTGGATACACAAGATCTCACTGTGTAGCTCAGACTGGCCTTGGACACTTTGTCCTCAGCCTCCAGTGGACTGGGATTACAGGCCTATCCAGTTGTGCAGGATTTGGGCTTTTTCCTTCCTTCCTTCCTTCCTTCCTTCCTTCCTTCCTTCCTTCCTTCCTTCCTTCCTTCACTTCTGTGTGCGTGTGTGTGCGTGTGTGTGTGTGTGTGTGTGTGTGCGTGTGTGTGTGCGCGTGCGTGTGAGTTCTCTAAGGGGCGGCCCTTCTAAACAGAAATTCAGTGTGCTAGGCTACATTGCTAATCACCAGAAATTTGAGCCTTGAAAGAAAAGAGCTTGACCATTTGAGGTCACTTCAGGAGCCACCCACCCCCCATCCACTTTCACCAGGGGATGCCACTTTTGAGTCAGGTTAGCAGGAAGCGAGATGTACTTTCGCACACCACAGCCAGTTCTGCTAATGATAAGTCACAGGTTAGGGGACCCTCTGCTTTCTCTGAAAGCTGATAATTCTGCACAAAACCGTAAGACCCCAGGACCACTCATGGGCTATCTCAGACAAAGCTGAGACCCTACTGTCTTCCTGGGAGTTTCGTATGCAAATTTGGCCAGTTACATGCTGATGACTTTTTTTTCCTTTAACCAACCCTAAAAATTGCAAGTGCACAATCTTTGGCTTCATTCTGAACATTTAAAATCAATGTAAGTTCTAACTTTTCTTTCCTACATATACTTTCAAAGAGGTTAAACCAAACAAGCTATTTATTTCCACTTATCATTAATATATATGCTTACGTATACATGTGCACACCTATGTCTTTTAAAAATATTTTTCTCTATAACAGAAAAAATGTTTAAATATATACAAAATGATCAAAGGTTGCATTTAACAATAATTTAATGTCAAAGAAGTTGGCAAGATACCAGTTGAATTAATATTGAATCATTGAATTAATTTTCACTCATTAACTAAAAATTATAAAATATGATTTTCACTTATTTGCCTATATTATGGGCCAGCACTGCCTACACTTTCAAAGCATCTAAGGAGACAAGTATTTGTGCCAGCTTGTCTATTATCACACACTTGAGGCAAGTTACTTAAGCAAGAGTGCTTCTCTGTCTTTTATTATTATTTTCTTAACAATATTTGAACTAATTAACTACCCAATAAAGTAAAAATTTAAAGAGTGTAGGTAAGGGAAACAGATAAATAACTAAAACAAAAATCAGCTCTTAAGCATCTTATTTAACGAAGACATTCTTGGACCAAGCAAATTCAGGACAGATTCTTAAAACTGGTTCTTAAAACTGGAAGACTCAAACTAAGTGTATTTAAGCTTCTTTAGAAGAACATGTGAAACGTTTTATTATTCTAATTCAAGATGCTAGACACAATTTCACTTTAAGTAATAAAGATTTTTAAATTTGAGATACTGACAGTCTAACCATTGCGCTGAGAAAGGGTGAGTGATGAAAAATTCATCTGTTGGTCAGGTGGTGGTGGCGCAGGCCTTTAATCCCTGCACTGAGGAGGCAGAGGCAGGCGGATCTCTGTGAGTTCCAGGTCAGCCTGGACTACAGAGCAAGTTCTAGGGCAGGCTCTAGAGCTGCACAGAGAAACCTTGTCTTGAAAAAAAAAACTCAAGTTATTTCTAGTCAAATTTTAAAGTTGGATTTTAACTGGTACATAAACATCTCTATTACATTTTCGTAAGTTCAAACCTTCTGTAAGTGTGAGTTTTCCAAGTATCTTACTTTTCAAAATAAGAGGTGACCTCCTGTCCCATAGCAGTCAAGCTTAAAAGACCATATGCAAATGAGTTTAGAAACCCAGCCTGTTGGTGCCATGTGACCTTGTAGGGGAGGGGCCAGGCGACCTCATAAAGGGGGAGCCGATTCCCAGCTTTCTTAGACTCTAAAAGTCAGACTTAATCATATGCATATCTGTACCAAATACATAGTCGCATGCCGATATAATTATTTAATTTATATGTACCTATCAAATGAAAGAAGACTTGCTTATAAAACCAAGGTATTAAACACATTGTGCCCAATATTCCAAGAAGAAACAAGAAATGAAAGAAATAGGACCCACCCGCAAAGCAATCAGTATAGGGGTCAAATAAAGCACTTGTAAACTATGAACACAGTAGTAAAAAGGCAGGGAGGGACCTGCACATACTCTCAGACTGCAGTTCGGAGGGGGAAGTTCCTGATAGCACAGTTCAAATGAGATTGTGTCAAAACAGCCAGGCAGGGAACGCTCTGGTTTCTTTCAAATGTCTGCTCAAGGAGGCTGGGGCATAGCTCAGTTAGAGTACTTGCCCAGTGTCCGCAAAGTCCTCAGATGGGTCCCCGGTCCTAATGCCACGTAAAATCAAGTGTGCTGCTATGTGCTGTTACTTCTAGCACCTGGAAGGTGGAGGCAGGAGGATCAGGAGTTCTAGGTCATCTGCTATTACATAGTGAATGAGTCCAAAGCCAGGTGGGATTCCCAATTAATTAAGTAATTAAAATGAATAGTCTGCATATGCAGAAAGACCTAAGTGGAAATACCTGAGATACTGCACATAAATTAAGCTGCTGATAGGCATAAAGAATCAATATGGCCTTAAAGTCAAGTTTGTACACTCAGATGAAGGCCCTTCATTTTCATACAGGGGACTTTATCTATCAAACGCATAAAATTTGGGGAAGAAATAAAAGTAAGCAAAATGACCCACGTTGCCAGATTCAGCAAACAGGCAGTGTACTCACAGCCTGCCGTGATGACAACAGCTCTCAACTGAACCAATAACCCACTAAACGTAAACTGAATAACCGACACGAGCAAATTCACCTCTTCATTTTCGGTTTACAAGACCCTTAAGGGGGTATCTTGAATTGTATGTTTTATGTTCTCTTGAGTTTCCCCATTTCTCCTGATAGCTCAGAGAAACAGCCTGGGGGAGGGTGACAATAGAAGCACATAAGAAGAATCCTCACATGAGAGTTTCTTTCTACTTACTGCTTGGGTGGGTAAAATTTCTACTATTAACTGCTAGCTTCTGGAGCAACTGAAATGAACTTGCACTCATTTCTAAGCAGGGAAAATGACCAAAGTCAAACTGTCAAGAAGAAAAACCAAAGCCATTCTGATACCTTAAAGTCACTCTGTCACTTTCTGAAGCCATGGTTCTTGATACTTAACAAAATAAAGTTAAATGGGTATGAATAGCCCCTAAAATTAATCAAAATCACTGACTATAAGTCATACATTAAGAATTGGAAACTAAAGAGTCCTTTTCTTTCGATGACAACTATTTATGCCTATAGAACTTAAGGTGTCTAGGACTGCTGGTGACAATGTGACCCTTTCCCCTTTTAAGACTTGCCCAAAGTTAGAGACACCTGCTCCCATCATAGACAAAGGTCAAACTCCTCACTCCCAAATCTTGGTTTTCACCATTACTGCACCATGCCTGTCACTGTCCCCTGCACCATGTCTGTCACTGTCCCCTTCACCATGCCTGTCACTGTCCCCTGCACCATGCCTGTCACTGTCCCCTGCACCATGCCTGTCACTGTCCCCTGCACCATGCCTGTCACTGTCCCCTGCACCATGCCTGTCACTGTCCCCCGCACCATATCTGTCACTGTCCCCTGCACCATGCCTGTCACTGTCCCCTGCACCATGCCTGTCACTGTCCCCTCCACCATGTCTGTCACTGTCCCCTGCACCATGCCTGTCACTGTCCCCCGCACCATGTCTGTCACTGTCCCCCGCACCATGTCTGTCACTGTCCCCTCCACCATGTCTGTCATTGTCCCCTCCACCATGTCTGTCATTGTCTTTTGCCTATGCTGAGTTCCACATGCAGCTCATAAGTGTGTAAATATCATCTTAAGAATTTTTCCGTCTGAGAGCTCTTGTTTCAGGAAAGAAGACAATTTCCCCTTGTGTTTTTATTGATTGGAATTTAAGGATGAATTAAACATAATTTTATTTTGACATTAATTTGAATAGTATATCTAGAGCCCTGTCTTTGATAACCAGAAAAAGCGAATAAAGGAATTAGTAATAAAAGACAGACAGATGATGGAAGGATTTTTTTTTCCAATTTCAAAACTAGCCCCAAAGCTAACATTTGCATAGCCATTAGTTTGACTAAAACTTCCTTTAAATGTGTTTCCTTTTCAGCAGGCATATGTGAAAAGTGACCTCTTACCATTTACATATCTACCCAGAAGTCACGTGATAGGCTTTTGCGTCATGCTGTCAATTATGATAACAGTCACAATAAGAATGGCCTGAGTGTTGATAGCCTGCTTCCTGGCTCTACAGAGAAGCTTGCTGATAGTCCACTTGTGTCCTTTTTTCAATTGCTTGCTTCTAATGATTGGCTTTTCAATAGTTTTTATGTTCCAAGTTTTGGCTTTGTCATTTGCCAGGACAAATATTATAAGAGGATTTCACTTCATATCTTAGTTAAAAAAAAATCTTACAGAGGCAATTTCTTTAAGAGCTATTTTGTGTAACAGAAATCATTAATGTAATGAAAAGTGCTTTCAAATTCTACCCAGAAAAGTGTTGAAAATATTTCAGCATAACCAGTCGATAATTGAACTTGAAATAACAGTGTTGCACAGTCACACAGGAGCTGTAACTGTGGAAGCTCAAGTGCCACTAAACCCCACGCAGGGACAAGGCACTCAGCCAAGGGAGCGAGTCACAGAGAGCACCTGGTCAGGACATCGCTCTGAGACATCAAGTGGGAACAAATCTTACTTCTTACAAATAGGAGCTTACTTGACTTACTGCCTCCTTTAAAGCAACTTCCTCTTCATCCTACCTACAATCTCAAATCTGTATCCAGGGTCAGGGTGTAATTCAGTGGCTGGTTTGAATGGTATAGTCTCTTATGGCTACACAGGAGGTTTCTTAGTTATAAACTTATAGCTCCAATTTACAATAAATTTTGTGATAATGATGTATATTACTAAAGGTTTCTGCTGTGAAAGCAATGTTTTTACCAAACTGTGATGATAAATAAGCTACATTATTTTTAATTACTAAACTTCCTATGAGAGCAAGTAAGTCCTCAAAATGGTAAACTTTTGAACCTGAGCTTATAAAGAACTGGTGTTAATTTAACTGAGTTTTCTTTTAATACCCATTTACATTAACATTGCTAGACTGGATTATGAAATTATTTCTATTCCTTCTAAGTAAAATCTAACATTCTGCTAGATAGCTCCAGTTTTCTTTCAAGTAGATAAAATTTGGGAGATAGGGCTGCTTCAGTGTCGACAGAAAAGAAGGTGTACAGGGCGCATGCAAGGTAGGAAGCAGGGGAAAAGGATTTCATTGCTCAGGACTTCTTCACAGGGAAGTCAGAATGAAGATGTCCTCAGCATTCTGAAAGTGTTCCAAATGAGGACAAGGCATTTGGCAGGAGAGAGCAGAGCCCCAGTTGCTAAAGCAGGATACCAGAATTCTTCAAGTCACCACACCATTTTCCAACAGAAAGGTTAACAACAGAATGAAGTTCCAGTCGAAGTTCTGGTTTGAAGATTTCTCCTATGCCAATGGCGAATGCATTAAGTCAGTCAATGATTCCTCAGACAGACCAGTGCCAGGCTTTGAACAATGCCCAAAACTATGATAGAAGGTCCTGATCACTTCTATGTGCTGAGTATTATACTTCTCAGGGAGGACTGGCTTTATGACAAGTTAGCAACTGCTATACGTGAACATTTCTGAAACACTTGCCGTAATTAAGTGACTTTAGTTTTTAAATTTAAATGCAATATCACATTTATATTTAGGTGAAATTCCAACATCAAAACAAATACAACAACTAATATTTCCTGACGGTTAGAAACTGGCATTAGTCAGGAGTAATCGCTATAAAATAGGGGCTCACAGTGTATGACCGCTAATAACTGTGTGGAACAAGCCACTAAGCATGAAAGCATTCACTTCACTGTTCAAATCTGCCAGTATGGATGTCCTTAATATTTTACATTTCCATGTAGGAATATTAGTGTGAGGAACAGCTGTAGTGAAAGCCTTTCTGTGATGTCATTTTGTAGGAAGGTTATTAGAAGACAGTCAAAAATATCCAATAATCTTAAATTTATTGTTAACTTTAATTTATGTAAGCTATATTAAAATTCTTTTCTAAGGGAAAAATAGCCTGCAACAATGCACATCAATATTTTTCATAAGCTGAAAGGATAAATCTTTCTAAAGCAACCCACATGAACTTAAGAATGTACCTGGTGACAATATTTATTTTGAAGGGGTCATGTATATGAAAGGTTATGGGGAATGTTTAAAAAGCTCCTCCAGACTAAAGCCACTGCCTTTCCAATTTTGAATTTCTCTTAGCTAATATAAAATGATTGATCACTTTTATTTCATGTACCCCTCGATTTTCCTCTGCATTCATCATTGAGTGCTTTAAACCAAATGCATTTAAGAGCTGCCCTTAGAAGAGCGGTCTCTTTTAAATCTTCGTAGAGTAATGAGAGAACACAGTAAATCAATCCCATTTCTGCTGGAGGAAGAATAACCTTTACTGAAGTCATTTAAACTATTTCACTCCCTCCATTCCTGTATAGTGAATATATAGCTTTGTCTCTACTGTTCTTAATTTGAAAGGTAAAGATAATAGATTTTAACTGGTGCTTCAGTTAAGTGATACGCATACATCATATGATATGCATTTATGATGTTTTCTTCATGCCTCACCATCATAGTTCATTATGAATTTGGCAAACTGAGTTTATTCAAATGAAAATCTTATTACATAAGAGATAAATTGTCTATCTGCTCAGTATTTAAAATTTTTAACTGTGGAGTATATGGCTTTTTGCTTCCAAGGATTAATACATGCCATATATTCATAAATAGCAACCATGTTTGAACTCAGAAAATATGTTCACATTGTAAATGGTCTTTACTCAAAACTGACCACTTAAATAACAAATGTCAGAGTTTACAAGAAAGTGTCATAAACATTCCTCAGATTAAAAGATGCCCAGATTTCTGCCCACAGTTGAGGTCCATGTGTTCATTGTGCTGAGCTTTCTTGATGCATCTTAAATAATGTTAAGAGAGAGGTAAGTTTGGTATGAATGCACTTTTGTGATTACAGGAGACCCTGACAATAATCTTAAGTGATACAAACTAAAGCTTCCCTGGGCTAAGAAAAAGAGGACAATTGTTTCTCAATGGATGGGATTGGTTATAATATTCTAAATGTGTTTGGGCTAAAGGTTAAATAATGGAGGCATGTTTTTTGAATTAAAAATTAACTGGAAATTAGAGAGGTGTCATAAAGAATAATGGCAAGTCCTATGACAAAAATATTTCTGAAAAAATTGTATAATGATTTTTTAAAAAAACAAGTTTCCAAAACCTATAAATCCTGCATATGTTTTAAAAACACAAAGAACACATACATTTGTTAAATAGAACCATAGTTGTGGTAACACATTCATATTATAGTAATTTTAGAGGTGAAAAAAAGCAGCATTCCAGAGAATTATTCCACTAATTATTATTTGGTATTTCCATAACTACACACAGATGTCTTCAGTCAGTTCTCTTGTGTTCTGCATTGTTATTTTAACCTTGCAAAATGTCAAGTATCTTGAATGAGCTATCATCTTTATGGTTTGCTCTGAACTCTGCCTGTAGTGGCCTTTACTGTACACAGTCTATCACCTTGGCCTGCAACAGGGAAGGCCTGGAAAACAGAGAGGCCATTCTAGAACTGAGTATGTAGGCACAAGTAACTTCACATGCTTAATACATGTATAAACCTCATATAAACACAGAGACAACTTGGTGTTTGTTCCCAGCTCTGTCTTCTGTACTGTGGCCTACTTTTGTTATGTAATGTTTTACATACTGCTCACTTCAAACTGCTCTGTATCCAAACTTAAGAACAGCAAACATGCGCCTCATAAAATAGACTTCAAGGCTGGAGTGCATAGAAGTATTCCTGTGACCCTGTAGCTACAATCATGGGATTTCTGTGTTGGTGCGGTGCATGCTTTAGACTGTGGCTAATTTGTTCATAAGCCACCATTAATCCTGGCTGTAGTTTTTCACAGTTTGTGTAAACACTTCATTTGCATTAAATTTACAGCATTAATGGGATGTGAAATTTAAAATCCTACTTGAAACATAAATGATGTAAGAAGGCAGAATCACCCCCCCAAAAAAAAGTGTTTCATTGCATCTGAAATCAGTGAAGCAATTGAAATGTATTAGGGTAGGAATAATGCTTCGCCTGTGAGCTCAGCTCTATAACACGTCCTCCTCCTGGACTAAAATATAAAGGAGGGGTGAAACATCTGGAGAAAACAAAACTGTTCCAAACACGAATTACGTACTGACTCTAGCTGGCTTTTCCATGTCAGCGCCTGAAAGCCACACTGGCTAGTAAGTCCTCAGTATGCAGGGAGACAGAACAATACTGTCTAGCTGGAACCCAATGTCTGTGGGTGCTGTCACTACGTGCTATGAAGACGGAAGAGGCTGTGAGCCAGTTTCAGAAACGTCAGACAGGTGAGAAGCAAAGGATAAATGAGAAAAAAATTTGGAAAACAAAATGATCAATTTTGGTCTCAGAAGCCCTGTGAGTCCCATCCTGAATCCAGATCTGAGAGGCAACATGGAGAAAAGCGCTGAAGCAAAGCGTGGCTACCCCATTCCACCTGGGTGAAACGTGCCCACCTGTTGCTGATGCAGGAAGGATGGGTCTCTTGGGTTTAGTCCCACATATCGATTGGCTTGAGATGTGCCTGAGGCTGTGTAGGCTGATTAAGGAAGAACAAAAACAAAGATAAAAATTGTGAACTGTCAGAATGAATACCCTGTCCATGTATAAGAAACCCAGAGAAGTGGGAGTCACTACCAAAAAGGTGTCTCCATTTCTCTTCTCTTTTGTCTGAGTGAATAGCAAACAACAGAAAAGAAATGGTCATTGATTCAAATCAACTATCCCCCCCTTAAAGAAAAAATCTATGCAATGAACCACACGCTATGCTTTGGTGTGGGCATCCTTACTGTGTGCTGCAGTGCAGTACTGTCTAGATGTCGAGGCTTAGCTACACTGAAGTCTTTTATCTTAGACACAACTTTGACCTGCGTCTAGTGGAATAATCAGTGATGGATGCCTGCGATTCTAAATGTGACAGTAGATGAAGTGACAGCTGTTAATGACAGGGTTAAGCAGATGCACTTGATGAGTATGAGATGAAAAAATGTTTTGCTTAAATGTGTAACCAACAAAATAAATAAATAAATAAATAAATAATCCACTAATACTTTTCTAAAAGAGGAGCACGGTTGGATTATATCACATGGAATGACTTAGTTCTATCTTTTATCTAATATGGGGAATGTCCTCCAGCTTGGTAGAAACATTTTTTACCAAACAAATAAACAAAGAAAGAAACAAAAACAACAAACAAAACAAAAACCTTCGTTTTCTGTTAGTGTAAAAGCAACTATCAATTGCTTGTGATTGGCCAGAGAGGAACTGATGGTACCTATGACATATTTGGTCACCAGGTAGAGTAGATGTGGGTGTCTGTTCTTTACAATGACTTTTTGTACAAGTGCTTTTCTGGTGGGGTGAACTTCCCGCAAAAAGATTCTCGTTTTTAAATCTACCTTTTACAAGGAGCAAAAGAATCAAGCCTATGTCTCCATCTCTGGTTGAACAGAAAAACTGAGTCTGTACCATATGTTTCACTATGAGGTCTGAAAGGATTAAACCCAGTATAATTAATTAGAATTCAGACACCGACTTTAAATAGGCTAGCTTTTAAAAACCAATATATTAATGTTTCATGTTCACTTTTAAAATGCATCATTTGAACTTGGAGACTTTTAGGTCAAGTTTTTAAAACACTAAGGATGCTCACAGGTCATGTTCTAATCCCTGCTAAATAAGGCAAGGATGCTTTAGCAGCCAGGATTCCCCACTCAGCACCAGGCCTTGAGAACTCAATACACAAGCTGGGAAGTGAGAGAGGAGTCTTACTCTCACAGTGTGAACACCATGCCTGGGCTGTTTGTCTGTTTGTTTGTTTGTTTTCCAAACATTAAAGAGAGGCCTCCTTGATCTCTGTTAACTTTACTGATGTATAAATTCAACATCCAGTTTCACATTATCAGTTGTGTTACTCAGTATTTCTATGTAGAAGTGGGGAAAGGCCAATGAAGCTATCTTTATATAAGCTAGATATTCCTTTAGAATATTTTGGAAATTTTATTAGTCAAATCATGTCTCTTTTTGAACAACCTCTGTCCAAGTATACAAGCAATTCATTATAAAAGTACACCTGTGAGAGGGCTGTGGTTATCTGCATGGATCCTCCCCTGAATTTGATGCATGGATGTCAGCATAAAAGAAGGTGCCAGAAGTTTCTGGAACTTTGGTTTTGAGCATTTAAACTGAAGTAGTTTTTTGACTGCCTTTTAAGACCATATTTTATGTGCTTTTATTTAAACTGAGTCTTAGCTCAAACAGACTGTGATGCTCAATGTAAAAGCATGCATATAGTGTCTTAGTGATTGTAATATGCACAGAAACCATGCAGAAGAGGAGTCTCACCCATTTTTGCATTCAGACAAGTGCTCACTAGGGTAGGACTCTTTGCCAGTGAATGGATTACCAAGTATCACTGAATAGTCATATACATTCTAAGCCTCTCTGGACTTACTGCTTTGTAGAGCTCATGAAGTCTGATAAAAAATAAGTGCTGAATATTCACTGTATACCTAAGGTATTGCCCATTTTTTCTTGGATAGTTTCTTTATGTTTTTAGAAATTATTTTTAAAAAATGTGTCTTTCCACTGGCTGAGAGAGAGAAGAAAGAGAGTGAGAACCAATGATGTCTTTGATGGTGTAATTCCACGAGGGAATTTCCAGAGCACAAAGGTTTTCTTTGCTCTCTGCAAGAAAAACCATCAGAATCTGAGAAACACATCACGGTGATGTAACATGCCGGTGCCTCCCGGATGAAACCTCATCAGTTGCCTGTCTGTGCACATCAGAGCCCTTTAGGAAGCTGGTAGTTTTGGTGAAGCCAACTGAAAATGTATTCCTCATCTAATTCTGAATATTCTATACGCTAACTTGGAGGAATCATTTGACTTACGAATGTGTGCTACAAAAGAATGCTACTATGTACAATGCTATGGCCATGCTAATACGCATAGTATCTGAATGTCAAAACAACCGAGAAATTTAAAGAAAAAGTTGTAGATAATGAAAGTGTAGGTAGGTACCTTACACATACCTAATCCTATACTTCACAGTGTCCTTGCCTGCTCAGCACAATGTGTGACTGCTTCTCACAATGACATAACCTACAGTGAGGTAAACATGTAATTATCTTGCAGAGGCACTGATTCTATTCGCTTGGGGGAGGGGTTTGATTTCTAGAAATGCTCCAATAAGTGATAATTATCTCATCTCTCTTCTGGTGATAGAAAACCTTTGTATACTGTGTTGTGTTATCAGTGTAATTTCAATGTCTACCTTGAACAAGCAGGCATGGGTTATTACTTTTGTTGTGGGCTGTTTGCTCAAAAAAAGCATGCTTCTCCCTTGTCAAATATGATGCACTAATGGAAATTTGATAAGAGAGAGCATGTGACATCTGGGCCACATCCATGCCTGCTAGCTCTACTTAAATGAGAAATCTCCATCTGCTCAGGTAGCCAGAAAAGTCCCTGTGTTCTCCACCTTGGATCATATATCCAATGGTGCCTTCGATGGACATTTCTCATTTCCTACAGAAATACTTACTGGTTGCTGTAGGTGAAGCTGCCTCACCTTCAGTGGATGTAGTGATGGGTTTAGTATCTGTCATGGTCAGGGTCACAGGTCGCACTGCACTGGGATGGGGAGAGGGTGCCAAGACAGGAGTGAAATGGCCAGGCACTTTCCCTACTACTTGACCACTGCTGTTAGGCTACAAAACAAAAACAGAATGCCGGGTGAAGCGATCCAAAAGGCAGTCGTCCTGTCCAATAGCTCCACGCGGCACACGCACGTGGATTCTGCCCAGGGTGGAGAGTCGCCATGCAGGCCCTCTCAAGTCTGAGCTGGAGGCCAATCAATGGTTAGTAGTAAGAAGCAGCAGCAACAGTACTTAAAGGAAGGCTTGGACCATTAGTTCACTTTGGACAGGGGATTTCTTCTTTACAATACCCCTAAAAGATCAGCCGGGCTGACCCTCTCATTAGTAGGCCAGAAAACCCACATGGAGTGAGACTGACGCCTAGCTCAAATAAAATGGAATTCCTTCCTGAATTCTCTACAGTAAGAACCCAGCAATCCCATGCTCATGCTCAGTTTCTCTCTCAGGACAATATTTTCCCACTAAACAATGGTGTCACTGATACAGGGATAAAAAATGTCAAGGATGAGAAACATACTCAACACTATATACTTTCCTTCACTTACAGTCAATAGTCCATTCTTCTGCATATAAAACTCTAGCTTTCGCTCGTACACAGGTATTGCAGACACACATACCAGGCAATTTAGACTCTAGGGTATCCGGTTCACTTTCAATAATTTGCTACCAACAAGCAGAGAGAATGAGATGTAAAGCATCTAATATTTCTGGTACACACAGATTTATAAACTGCAGAAGTCAGACATTATGCTTAGGAATAAAACATCCCCACAGGAAGGGACAATGATGCACCAAAGAGGACGTGAGAACCATCCAATGCACGCTGCTGTTTGCTACGCTTCAACCACTGTGCATGAAGTGTTGCATGGACGTTTGTAAGAATTAATGAAGAAAACTCCCCGTCCAGTTTCAGGAAAGATGCTATTACTTGAGTTTTGACCATTCAATAGAAAAATAGTTACTGTGGTAGGAGCAAACCCCTAAGGGTGCATTGCCTGGAGAAAGCCTGGACTACATTATCCCAGGTAGAGAAGGCTATTTTTGGTTATACTCATAGAACTATTACTCACTGCATGATCATTCTAAGATATATGGTCTTTATAATCCCAGCTTCCCAAAGCAAAGAGATCAGTGAAACAATATGTATCTAGATACCCATATATAGATTATAACTGGATATTTCTTTAGGGAAAGATAGCTAACAGTACTTAAATATTTTGACTCAGAGGCATGGATTGAGTCTTTGGGTAGGTAACAGAGGGACTAGTTCCTCTATTCTATTTTTTTTTAATTGACTTTGAACATCCTGACTATTCATCATGGATAATTTTAATTAAGTATTTCACTATATATAAGGACAATAAACTGGACTTTTCCTTGATGAAAACCTATTTATAAGGAAAATAAACTGGAGAATTATATCTTTAAACCAAATTTTTTCAAAATATTCCACTGAATAGTATGACTGTCTCACTCTAACTGGAGCAGTAGTAATGGAAGCAATCTCCAAACTGCTGTGGGGAGGAGAAGGTATCTTAGTTGCTTAAGAATCCAGATTAGCATGATGTAGGTAAAGCTGAGGAGCAGCAGCCAGAACCACAGGGTTTGGGAACCAGTAGTCAGTCCCCCCATCTTTAGCAGGGGAAGGTGCAAAGCAACAGATCTACTCTGCAATGCAAATTAACGGGCTTTGAGTTTGGAATTAAACATAAAAGCAGATACAATAGTTCCTAGAAAAAAAAACATTTCTGCCATTCACTATAAAGACACATTTTTCTTTCTAGGTCAGTGGTAGTTTGTTTCTTAAAATAGACATTATCAGCTTCTGGCTATGGGAACATTATAAATGACTGCTTTGTGTATGTCCTTGAAAGAAGGAAGTTCTCATTTTCGCGCTGGTGGTACAGTCAATGGCAAAAGTGTTTCTGCATAATGTTCACCAAAACAGTTCATATCTACCTGGAGCAGGAGTCAAATGCCAGGAATCTCAAGTAAACACTGCCGCAGAAGATAAGCTTGGGCAGTGTACACTCTGTCTACAGGAATTGAATGACTACGAATGGACAGTAATCTCCCATTCAAAAGGAGGAAAGGGGACAAAAGAGAGCACCCAATTCCATGCAGGGCCAAATGAAGGTTTCACTTCAAGTTTTCCACCAGTTAAATGAGTGAAGCTATGTTCTAAAGTCTCTACCTTTCCAGCTGCTGTTGGATACAGAAAAGGGTATCTTGTCTGAGGATGAACGGCACTGGCAATGGGCTATCTTATTTACTATGCTCCTCCCAGTACATACAATTCTGAAATTTCCTTTTTGCTTTTGGTTTTCAACTGAGATGGGAGGAGGATGCTCCTTTAGAAGCTGGACATTTACTTTGAAAACATACAGGAAAAACTATGACCAAAAGAGGCAGATTACCACCTAATATGCACTTTTAACTTATAAAGAAATTGAAATATATGTAAAACAAGCACTGAATAATTAAAGAAATGTGTAACACTAAGGCCTGATTTTAATTTGCATAATTTCCCCCTTAACAGTGCCTAATTAAGACATCAGTTTAAAAAAAAATCCAATGGAACTCTAAGATTTTCCACACTGAATTAACGTTAAGGACTTTTAATGGATGTCTTAATTAGACTTTGTTATTCATGGAAATTCTACACAAATTAAAATCAGACCTTGTGTGCACGGTTCCCAGATGAGTCTAGCAAAATACTCTATGGAACAGAGAGTTTTGAATTGATACTCAGAGAGCAAATTTCATTTCTAAACTGGTATCCTAAGATCTTGCTCCTTACTTAATTGCCTTTAGACTCATCATCATCACGCCACATGGGCATTTTTTTCTCTAGCACAAATAGATGTTTAACTCTCAATTGTTAATATTTGGTTTTGTATATTAGTTAGTGAAACTAAAGGCAAAAGTAACTTTCTAAGCCACACAAGAGGTACAGTGTATTATGTTTAAAACAAAACATCCAGAAAGGACCATTGTGCTTCATTTAACAAAGTAACACAAAAGTGCTCACAAAAAAAAACTTTACAATTTTATGCATATACTTATGTACTCTAATTTTAGCACAACTTAACAGCGGTATCATAAAACATCGTATAAATTCCCCAAAGTTTTAAAAGTTGTTAGAAGTGGACAGGGGTTTTTGAGATAAAACAGAAAAGCCTGATACTAGACCACAAGATCAAACTTACATTAGAGATCTGATTACTGTAACTACTGAGAAACTCATTATTGGCACGAAGACTGTCTAGCTGGCTGTGCAAAACTCTCCTGTGAGAAACCCCTGTGTAGTGACCTCTCACCAGAATAAACCATGATCCAGAGTGAGGGTGCGCAAGAATTACTGCACTTATACAACGAATCCCTGAAGGGATGCTGAGACTGAGATAGATGGCAGATGAGAGACAGACAGACAGACAGACAGACAGACAGACAGATAGATAGAAACAGAAAGAGAGCGAGACAGAGACAGAAAGAGCTGGAAATGCCATTCATTATTAAATGTAAGTCATGTCTCTGCAAAGAGTCAGGAGTCATCAAAGGCTGCTGAAAATGTTTACATTACCAAAGCTGATTTTAATGCCGAATAACTGGCCTATAAATACAGCTGTAAGTTCTTTTGTGGGTGTTTATTTTAGCACATACCTTGCTCCTGCCTGCAATAAGCACTTTGTCTCTATGTCAAACCAGGTATTTCAGAGGTGTGAACTCCAGCTTAGAGTGGTTTTGGCATTGAACATTCTGCATAAACTTTCTTTCAATCAATGAAAATCCAAAAACATAAAACCCAAAACATCTTCACAGATTTATCCCTCTGGGGCAACACACTTCCTACCTGTCATTCAGCCTCCTTTAAATAAGAAAAACTTATTGAGTCACCAAGAAACTTTCTGAAGACAGACTGCAAGGCTTGGTGTTCCAGGCATACTCTCTGACTAACCTCGTGCCTGAGGACTAGGCCCGTCCCACTCCCCTCGGGCACTATATTTATTTTGTTTTCTCTTATTTTTACCTGGCTGGTTTGAGGACTGGATGGGTCATAAGAAGGGACGTAGTTCTTCAGAGTATCCTGAGGATTCAGGTGGGGAGGATATCTGATTGTTGGGTGAGAAAAGTAGCTTGATGGGGCTGGAGGAAGGATAGCTTGCGTCGGAAATGGCAACGGTGAGGGTGGAGGTGGAGTTCGAGTTGAGATGACTGTAGAAAACACAAAAGAAAAACGCAGAGGTTGGCTGGTCAGCAGATTGCCTTCTGGCTTCATCCCCTTCCAATGCTATAAAACAAATCCGTTCATTCACTTGCTCCCATAATTAAACTACCTTTCAGTGTGTTTTCCCAATGCTAGTACCACTAAGGACATAGAGGCACAAAGCCCCCCTACATAACAAACACATCTTTCTTTTCAGACCCAAGAACAATTAAAAGAAAAAAGTTTCTCCTGTATTATAAAACTAGACAAAGTATTTCTTTGAGCAAATTCCTTTCCATTCAAGATATAGTCTTCGATTACAAGTGTCTGTCTCCCTAAATTCAGACAAAGCTATTGCATTAATTAAAGACACACGAATTTTTTCTACTATAACTCAAAATAGAAATGCAATTCAATTTCAAATAAATCATCTCCCTATACAACCTAGCTGACAGTTGTTTAAAATGAAAGCTAACAATTAACAGGCCAGAATGTCAGGTCATGAATAATGGTCTGTTCACTGTGTAAATACTCTGGAGCATTAGCACATGGGCTGGACTCCTCCTCCTAATGAAGATGGCTCCTTTCCAAACCAAAAGATCTTCATCCTATGGCTATTTTAAATCTGACTCCAGCTGGTACTATATTGATGTTCAAAGGTATTGTTGAGGTAAGAGCAAGGAAAAAAACCCACAAAACTCTTAAATTGTTATATAGGTAAACATATGAATTTGCCCATGTATTTTACAATAGTATGTTCTACTGTCAGAAGGAAGTACTATATGTGCTGTAGATCATAGTCAGTGGTGATTTCCACAATAGTATGATTATAATGTTTAGTTCTAAAAAATAAACCTTAAAGATGGAGAAAAATATTTTAGCCATTATCTCTATAAAGTTCCTGGAAATAATTATATAATTACTAATTAAGACAACAAATTTATAAAAGTAAAGACTAAATCTCTATTGCTTTGATATTTTGATCCAAGTCATAAGAAAATAAAAACAGTGTTCCATGGTTTAGGAAACAACATGAGAGCTAAGTTCTCTTCGTGACTACAAGTGATGATTGTCTAGAATGATCATCTTCAACTTTATAATTATGAGAAAAAGAAAGAGGGGAGAAGGAGAGAGCTTTAAGACACATTGCTATTTTCCTCAAAGAAAACACTCAGGATACGAACATTTAGGAGTGCACACTGCAGACCCACAAATTTAGATCGACAAGGCTAGGAGACTGGTTTTCGGGACCTGCAGAGGCGTGGCAACAGAATCCATGGTTTAAACCTTTTCCCTTCTCCACACACTGTGTGGAACAACTGTACATTTCTTACAACAGAAGTCCTACAAGAATTTCTTTAAGATGTACATTCACTTGAAGCATAATTTAAGGAAGTATACAGATGTTTATTGAAGATCAAGCATCTTTTTAACTTAATGTCTAAGGTTTGTTTTTGTGGGCTTTTTTTTTTTTTTTTTTTGGACCCTAAGGCCAGGATGTCAACAACACTAGGCAAGTGCTTTCTACCAATGAACTATACCCAAAGTCATAAGTGATTAAATGATCTTAATCAGCTCAGTTTAACTATGGATTTTGTTCACACGTGTACATAAACCCCTGTGAGATAAACAGGTGCTCCACCTTGACCTCTGAGCTTAAGAACACATTGGTCTCAGCAGTTTAGAAAAAAAATCTCTTTTTAAAAGAACCGGAACAATTCAAGTTTGAATCCAAATCTATGGGTAGTTCAGGAACTGTAGTGGGGTTGAAATAATCAGATAGGATTTTTTATTTCAAAATGAAAAGTAAAAATGGCTACCTTGTAAACAAAAGACATTTTAATCCTTTGAAAAGGACAGAAAAGCAAATTACACAACAGAAATATCTTCCTTCATTTTGAGAGAAAACATACGTGTGCATATTTTTGCTTGTATTATTGAAAATTCTTCCTAATTGTCTTTCTCCATCTAGTCTGGCTCTTTCCAGCACTACCTTTATCGTTTTGTGCCAAAGACTTTTAAAAAATACCATTGCAATTCTGTGTCTTTCCTGCTAAAATACCTGTAATTGATTTCATGTTGTGTCTATAATAGAGTCCCAGCAATTTCACAGATTTGTGTGGGTCCTCCTGTGTCTCAGGCCCCTTTCCTGGATCACTGGCCATACTAGAATTTGTGGGTCCTAGGCCACGTGGCATTCCTTGCCGCAGTGACCACACTATATTGGAACCTATTGTTGCCTCTGCCTGGAACAGGCATCTTGCTGGCTTGTTGTTCCTTCTTGTGGCTAGCCCACTCTTTAAACTTAGCAAAACATATTTCTTTCAGGCATCGACACCTCCACCAAGAACCTGGTCATTTTGAGATTATATACTTGGTCAGGGATTGGTCCACTTACCCTACTATGTCATAAGTGCTTTAAGAGGAAAACCTTTGCCTTGACCAAGGTTCTTACCAAGGTGGGGTACCTATTAAATATGCTAATTGTATATGCGACTGTTATTTTGTGTATTTAAGTATTTGACAGAAAACCAAAATGTAAAGTTTATATAGCGGCTTCATGTTTCATTATATAAATGATAATAAAAATACCATTTAATTATTTAAACTATTATAAGCATGAATTCTTAATCAGGCATCATATGCAGAAGCCATGACCTAGAAATTAATCATAGCCAAATATGAAACATCTATGAAGTGGTTACTGATTTTTTTCCACTTAGCTCAGAAGATCAAACAATTTATATAAAAATTCTTATACCACTATAATTTTGTATTCCTCTCAGTTTCATAATTTCACTAATAATAACAACTAAGATTATGCATATTTAAAGAAAGGAACAATAAACCTCATGTTACAACTTATGAGTGAAGATTAAAAACTAGATTCAGCAGGATAAGGGTCATCTAACTACAAATTAGAAGCAAAAGGAATATTATAAATATAGTATAAAACTATCAAACCACTAGCCTCTAGGAGACTTAAAAGTAACAGATACCCAGCATACAGTACTGAATACTAATTGTATATAGTTTTTCAACTTTCAAAGGTATACTATTGTTTCACTAAAATATCAATATGAAATGTTGAATAATCTTTCTTAACTAAACTATCAGACATATCATGTGCCCCAGACAGAAATATTTGTGCATATAGAACAGCTGGCATGTATTTTCTTATTAATTTTATTCATAAGTAAGTAAGTACATACTTATTTATGGGCAAAGTCTATATTCTCAGTTCCTATGAAAAGAACCCCTAAACTCATCAATATACTTAGAACTCCATCTTTCTCTAGCATAATATACAAAACTCGGGCCAATCTCAGACTAAAGTTAGGATAAATAAATACTCCACTTTTAAGTTCTTGTGATTAAAACTTTAAATTTCCAAATTAAAATATTTATTAAATTACACAATATTAAATATTTTCTCATAAACTGATAAGAAAAAACATTTTGTCCAATAGCAACCCTCCCTTTGGGGCGGGGAGGATGTAGTCACCATAGCAATGGTGATAAACTTCCCCTCCACCCTAAAGTGTTTGCTGTGAGGACAAGAGGAACTTGAAACTCCTCACCACTGTGCGCGACTCCAGGTATTCCGGGATGGTGGTGCTGGGGAAAAGTGCTCAACCTTGGGGAAGAATCCTGTGGAGATGTAGAGCTAAATAGTGGCTTCTCAGGCTTCTTCATTGTCGTTGGAGAAGACATATCTGCAAAGGAAAAGGGACACATTCAAGTAGCCTGGCCTTCTTAAGCAATGAGGTTCATGTCAACATAACAGATCTCATTTCCCAATACTCTAGGATTCTTTTCCTCTCACCCATTTAGAAAAATCTATACACAAGGTCAAAGACCCAGCCGTGCTCGAGCTGTAAGATATGTTTCAGAAGCATTCCAGCTAAAGCTAACCCAAAGCACCAGAATATGGGAAAATCCACACGCTGGAGACTTGAAGGTCTTCTGCAACCCAGTACTGACTGACTTCTTTGATTTCTGTGATTCAGGGCTATCTTCTGACCTGATAGCTAGACTGTGAGAACAATGAGGGCATTTCTGGGTGCTAGTGTGTGAGAAACAATCCCTGACTTAACATCTTATATGGAAAACTTTATTGTGCAGTCAAAAACAATGTATTCCCTAACCTGTTCATTCTACAAACAATTATCAGGTTCCTCTATTTTCCGGATAAATATGGATATTAAGTAACATAAGAAGCAATTCCTGACTTAGGGACATTCACTGTTAGCCAAGACGAAAATGCCATGGAAAGAGTTGTCACCAGTGGAGAGGAAGTGTGTGGGGCTGAGAGCAGAAACACCTGAAGCATGTAAATCAGTTTTCCAGATCTTCTGAGAATGGGTGGTGAAGGGCCACACACGGCATGGAAAAGGGTGGTTCCCAGTGCACTCAGAAGTAGACAAGAGTTATTCTGTCTGAAGCACTTCCAAAAACAAGAGTCCTAAAACTGCCACAACTATCAGAATGCTCACAAAACACAGTCAAACTCACAGGAGTCTCTTTTCAGAAAAAAAGAAGTCAAATGTCATTTGTATAAAAGTTTAAGCTTATGAATGATTTTATCATTTTTGACTTATGTAATTTAAACTTTTTTCTTAATCAAAATAATACCCTTTTGGGAGTAGTTGCCAGGTGTCTACTTGGGGGTGTGGGGTGCTCTTTCAGACATGTCTAATAATAGCAGTATTAGAATGTAGCTTTATTTCTTTCTCTTCCCATTAAGTGAAATGAATTCTGGGCCCATTAATCAATAAAGAAACACTGCTATGTGTATGGAAAGGGCAGTATGCTAAGCACTCAGAGACACAGAAGTGAGTTCCTCTCAGAGGAAAGCACAGCTCTACGGACTGAGGGGAAACAGAAAGGCAATTATGTGGGGATCTCAGGGCTGAGTTTCTAGACATTACATTTTAACCATGAATCAAACTTGTATTGTTTGGATTTTAATTTTATTTTGAAAGTCTGTAGTCTAATAGACTTCCAACATAAGAATGACATCATTTCTATTTTTAATGCACTTATATACTATATAGAAAATGGTTGGGGGCTGAAAATATGAAAGAGATGGCTTTTGGTGGCCTGTGTGTCAAGAAAAACAGATGCTGTGCTTTCTGCAACCTACTGTTCCTCAAGAAGGAAGAATAATACATAAAAAGATTAAATTGAAAATTAGTTGAGCAAAGCTGGGCAATGTATAAATATATAATAAGTTGAATAATAATACATACATAATAAAGGGTAAGTTGAATAATACATAAGATAAGGCCACTGAAGATAAAGAAAGCAGTAAGACAAGAAGTAGCTGGTACTTCTTCTAAAAGAGGGCAGGAACACCTCACGACTGGTAAGAAAGAGGGAAAAGCCAGGAAGTCCTTAACATTAGTGCAAGCTGTAAGTTCTATTTATACAGAAGTCTTTTATAACTGAAATTACTTCACATTGGAAACTGTCCCAAAATTTGACCATCTTCTATCTTTTTCCAGTTTATATATTTTTTCATTTATTTAATTGGTTTGTATAGAGATTGTCTTGTTATATAGTCCAGAAGGGTCTTGAACTCAGAATCCTTCTGGCTCAACCTCCCAAGAGCTGGGATTCCACAAGTACACAGTATGTTTGCCACCAGACCTTTGCGCTTGTCCCTATCTGAATCAAGAATTTTAACAGTGTACTTGAGGGGTCAAAGGAATGTGTTTCCATCCTGCTGCCTCCTTCAGTGACGTTTTCTCCCTTATTAAATTCGGTTTCCCTGTTTTCTTCTTCTACTTACACCACGCTTTCTCTACCCGAACATACTTAGGCAAACCATAATTCCACCTGGTCTACGGCCAGTAACATGGCTCAGCAGGCACAGGCACCTTTATCAAAGCTTGATGATCTGAGACTGATCCTCAGAAATCACATAGTGGCAAGAACTGGCCCCTGTAGGTTTTTCTCTGCCCACCACATCACATGAAGGCCAAGGTTTGCACACATACACAAAAGTGTGTGTATACACCCACAACACAATTAAAAAGTGAATAAATGTAAGAAATTTTGAGGTCTATATGTCATTAGCAATCTTATGCTAAAACCTTATGTTACTTGATGACTTAATCATTTTTCATCTGTTCATACATATATGTATATATATGATGTAGAGAATGGAAATAACTTAGAAATGACATAAATATACAAAAAATATAGGATTCAAAGGAAAGCTGGAAAGGATAAAGCAGGTCCCATGTCTAGGTAGTGTATTTTCAAATCTCTTACATGGGAAGTAACCTGTGTGATGAGATGTTAACTGGTAGCACAGTGAGAACAATTAACCCAAGATGGTTAGTCTCAAATGCACAATCCATTAACCGTAATAAGAATATATTATTGTGTGAGAAAAAAAATCTATTTTCAATAAAAGGAAAAATAAGCCTCATAGTGGAAAATGATTCAGCAACAACAACAAAAGGGTAGGTGAATGGAAACCAAAGAAACATATCAAAGCCAACCACTGAGCACCCAATACGTATGAGGGGATTTGGCTGCACACCAAGTTCAAGGTGCTGAGCAAGACCCACTGGCCCCATGCTGGTGAGGCTCACAATCCAGCGAAAGGGGCAGATGTGAGAGACAAAAATTAATTAAATAGTTATAACCATGGTAATATTACATTGTGCCAAGAATTCTTCTTCATGACCAAAGACTAGGGAGGCCAAGCCTTCAAAAAGAAAGGTTCGTTTTGAAGGCACTACTCTTTGCTGTCCACACCTGTGCAGATTCATAATTGGACAATTAGCTATAGCTTTAGAACTAATTATACAGTGAATTATAAAATAAAGTATTTCCCAAGAATAACAACAACAACAAAAAAGGTTGAGTAAGTTACTGATAAGAGTTCATGTGGACTTAAGCCTATCTTTAAACAAGCATTTTTCAAACCAAGTTATAGTAATTTTTACTAGCTAGACTGAATTTTTGGCACTGTTGCATGTATACATCCTAAGCCCTGATGTGTCATTCATTTCACAGCATCACTTTAAAGAGATAAAAGCTTATACAAATAAGGAGTTAGATCAACTCATCTCCCAACAAGGTAATTTCAGCTACAAAAGGCGAGAGCTGTAGTAAGTAGAGCGTATGTACTCTGCTCGGCGGCAGCTTGCACAAATGGCGCTCCAGATGTATATCTGTTCAAGGCAGCCCAAGGCAACAATTTTGATTGATTTTAATGTGATAAAATGCTGCAGGGAAAGTGTGCAGAAATGTGTTTACGTCAGCCCTTAATTAAACTGTTGTTCATGTCCAAAGGACCTTAGGAAACATTGGTGAGACGTGACTTTTGGCAATCTCTTCATCAAAGCAAAGACCCCCTTCCTCAGTCTGTAGCAGCCTGTCATCTAAGTTGCTCCCGGGATAAATGTCACATGGCACTCCAATCACTTAGCCACCTGTTAGCAGAACTTTACCAAAGTCAACTAGTGATCTCGGGCAAGCTTAAACAGCCACCTTTAGCACCCGCCTGCCGGGGACACCTGCTCTCCTTCCACGTAGGCTGGCTTCTCCAGTATGTCCAACTATACTAAGGATACCAACCCAATTTCTGTAGCCAACCTAGAAAACAAACCATTTTAGTTGCTAAGAAAATTTCTACTCTTTTCCTATAACACATTGGATCTGTAACAGTTTCAAATTAATTATGTAAAAATCCACAAGACATCCTAAATTTCTGGAAGCTGTTATTTTTAGCTTACCATGACACTAAATTATAACATAGTAATGGTTGTGCCAGTTCTATGGCTTAGGAAAAGTATTTCTATGCAATTAACAAAGAAGTAATTGCACGGAAATATTTTTAAAAGGTTGATTATTTTATATATTCCTCAGCTGTCTTCCCTCCATACTCGTCAGACTCATAAGCAAGTCTAAATGAACTTTATGAATACCAGCCCACACTGGCTATCGTCTCATTTGCTAGTATTGAATGCTAATGTATGTTTTATTTCTGTACTTGAAAAGCCACAGTCATGGTTTTAACTATCTTCTTAGTTTTTACATTATTAAGCTGTTGGACATTTTAAGGTATCTCCCCCTGTCCCCAATACACACACACACACACACACACACACACACACACACACATTTTTTATTTTTTCAGAAGAAAATCAAGGTACAATGCAAAAAGAGCTGGGAAACTTCTGTGAACTTTGACCCTCGCGTACGATGCAGACCAGAGAAACAAATCTCATATGTGGGAATATTTAACTCAAAGACAGTGCACTGACTGGAGTTTGACAAGATTATATTACAGTCACATCTTACTAAGTTGTTAGTCCCTCTGAGTTCTCTACTTTCCTTTTTATTTTGGACTTTTGTAGGTTTTAGACTTTTATACATTAAAAACTTTCTATAGGTTTACACAAACTGTGGTGGGCACTGAAAATCTCTTCAGAGACCAAACTCATTTCTCGATGAAGGTGAAGGTGGTCAACACATCCATTATTTCATTGAAACTGTCAAGCACCGAACAACACTACAAGCGAAAGATGATCTATACACTAAAAAGGAGCGCCCCTGCTTTCCATTAAAACACCGAGTGGAAGCTGAAAGACGATATAAAAAAGATGAACTATGTGCATAAAATAATAATGTTATTTAGAATAGATGAGATAATAAACGAGAGACTTCCAAATCAAGTGTGTGGGGTGCTCTCTGGAGCTGGAATCTGGTATTTTTACTTCAGGCCACAAATCCACAGGCAACTTTGAGACAAGGAAATGGCTTGGGCTCTGTGCCCAGAGGAAAGGTGAAGGCAGAGAACATGGTTTGCCAACTAAATGCTGAGAGACCACAGTTTCTCCTCTTGTGATTTTGCCTTGGGGAAGATAAAGTTGAGGAGAGAACGGTTTACCTGTTATTTACAATGCTATAAACGTTTTTGTAAAATCTTGTAGTCAGCAAAGCTACGTTGAAATAGCCTGATTATTATTTCAGATTCCAGTCCAGAGCTCATATGTGTTTATTTCAATTGGTTTCCTTGAGCAGACTGACAGATCTTTTCTGTCATAAGATTTAACTATTGATCAAATACTGTTGGCAGGAAGCTTGCCCTGGAGGATGAAGAAAGGAAAGGGGAAGAAGAGAGAGAAGAAAATGTAGGAGGGGAGTGAGGGAGAGGGAAAGGGTCCGGGAAAGAGCACACTGAGGGCTGTGTCTTCACTTAAAAGCTCTGCAAAATCTCATGGCTTTTCCAATTTCTCCACTGCTCACAGAGCAAAATGGAGCCAGCCAAGTTCATGGGAAGAAAAGTTGTGCTGTAACCCCTGATAAATTAAACGACATACAAATGACAATAAGAGGTGCTGGGGCAGAGTCAAGACTCTAGAGAAACTGGTTCATAAATACATTTTATAGGGCATACTTCAAATTTTCTTACAGAGCAGTGTGCTGCATCTTCAGTATTTCTGCCGTGGAGGGGAAGATAAGCTAGTTATGCACTGGTAGTATAAATAAAAGCTGGTCAAGACCTTGCTGAATTCTCTGCCAATGTTTGCCAAGGGCTTAGAAATCAACATAAAACTAAATCCAGTGTTTTACAGTAAAATGTGTATTTTACAATAATGTGTAGTCTATTCTTTACTGAGCTTCCACTTGGTGACTTGCTATGAGGCTACAGTTTGTTAACGTCCAAAGAGTGAAAGAGAGAGAAATGAGCCCAAAAGAGCTAAGAGGATAGATATGCATTCTTGTTTACTGAGACTGAGAACTCAAACATCACCTACAAATTTATCAGCAAGCAGAAACTCAAAAATTTCATATCAACCAGGTTTAGTGGTGCACACTGCTAATTCTATCATTTAGGAGGCAGAGTTAGAAGGAACAGGAGTTCAAATTTGTCCTAGAGACCTCCCTCCCGCCATCCCCCCCCCAAAAAAGAAAGAAAAGCAACAAAATTTTTTTTTTGGTATACCCAAAGAGCAGTATGGTCACATATATCTTAAAGTGGAAATTGAATGACAGGGTAAGCTGCCAATATACTACAAATGAAAAATAAGACAAAGCTTATAAAATCATATCTCATATAGGTCCAACAGTGCAAAACGACAACTCAAGCTGAAACATGTAGAAAATGCAGTTAAAACTACCTAGAAATTTTACTCACACAGGTCAGCCAAATATTAATGAGAGTCGATGCAGGTTTTACCTCTGTAAAACAATTACAGGCAATTATTTTTCTTATTTGTATTTTATAGTTTGCCTTCTCAAATTTCCTATAAAAGACTTACTTTTACCAAAAGTACTAGAAATATTTTATATAAATATGCTAAAGAAACTTCTAGAAAAATATTTTATCAAAATACTAGAAATATGCTTGCAGTTCCAAAGACTGTTATTAATTCCCAATACTGAGTTGACAGCTATGGATCTTGCTATGTGTCCAACATCACAATATGAAAAGGAAAAACGTCTTTTGCAAAGCTCTAGGATGGAGTGGTAAATAGGAGACTAGTAACAAAGTTAAAGACAAACACTGCCTCTGACAACACACTAAAGAGATCAGAAGAACAGGATTCCAAGGACTCTTGTAGATGTGAGATTTCACAGCTGTGAGGTGAATGTGGGTAAGGACTTCCTACACACTCAAGTTCACAAAATGCTCCAGATGCCATGACGAGACACATGGATTTAATCCCACTGCAGTAGTGTGATGATGAAGTCACACGGTTCAAAGACTCTGCTGTGCTCAGAAAGCATCCCTGTATCTATGCACAAGCATCTTTCTACCTCACATCCAGAATTAGCCAGAAAAATGGCAGGCCGCATCAAGAGGGTAAGATGTCAACCGGAATTTGAGTTTTCAGTCTTTTTTATTTTTAATGAAATCAGTTTTTCTTAAGAGGAAAAGCATGGTAACGTTTGTGCTAAAGAAAAGAATTCCTGCTTTAAGTATGAGCTATTCAATCCTAATCACACTTGAGTACAGTGCTTACTGTATTTTTCAGCAACTTGAACCGTCTGTGATGGTTGAAGACTCTTGTATATTTTAACCCAAGCCCAGTGGCAGAGCAAGTCACTACAAGCCTGCACAATACCACGGCTCCATAAAATAGGTGTTTAGGCTTACACCTATATTTAATGCAAAGCTAAAGCTGAAATTGCTTTGAAATTCAAAAATACCTTCCTGTGACATCTTAAAAACGAGTTTCTGAATAATAAAGAACAGTGCTACAAGAACAAATATTGGATAAATTAAATTTCTTTTTAAAAACACTTCAAACTGCTTTTGTCCATTGGCAATTTCATCTTAACAGGCATTAAAGGATCTTGAGTGATGTCAGTAAACATAATTTGAAAGGAGAAAAATGCCAAACAAGTACACAGGACACGGAGCACATTCTCTTCCCCTTTTAAGCAACAGCATAGGTAAATAAATGGCTGCAATTCAGCAGTCTCTGGGGAGAGATCTAGCTATGGGGTCTTCTTAGTGTTAAGCATCCAAGAGCCATGGACTATAAAATAAAATCAATACTGTAACCTTAACTGTAAAAGTCAGAAAGATACTGGAAGTGTTCTAATTTAACAAGATTATAGATGACTTTTTGGAGGTGGACATTTGGGAAATAGCCATGCATTTAGAAACACTTATGCTGCAAGACCCGCAAGGATCCTGTAGCTATGGACACTGTTGTCTTCCACAATGGTAAGTTAGGGAAGTGATGTGCTACTTTAGTAGATTTACAGGAAACCCTCCAAGCCCTAGAAATGACCTGGACCTTACTTCAAATAAAATCTGAGAGAGTAAACTAATTGCTTGGGAACAATTATGATTTGATATGATTTAGCAAGTAGAAAAAAATTTTAAAAATTTAAAAGTCATCTGTTTGGTACTCAATGCAAATATGATCACCGCACATAAATTCTGTTTCTTATAGTGGAAAAGTAGTCAAAGCTAGCATAAATGGTAGTGTTTAATCTATACTTTTTCCTCCAATAAATGTAAATGAAGAAAAAATGTCTGTCAATGAAATTACTCGAATGACATATTTATTATCCTAATGGTTTTAGAAATCACGTGAAATTGATCAGTAACAAAACCTCTATTTAGTAATGGACCAATTACATTTTCAAGATAATGTCAATGAAACAGAATATTGTCACAGGATAATGGTCTCCTATTGCTAGGTCCCCAGTCACTTAGAGAAAATAAATGTTGCCGTCTGGCTGAGTCATTTGTTTTCAAAGTAGGAGACACTGATCCCATAACAAGGTTCTGTATAATAACTCAATCTCTATCAATCATTGGTTGTAGCAGAATGGAACAGGACAGGACATGTATTTGCGAGATTTGGACATTCCTGAAGTATAAGGCAAAACATTCACTGCCTCCAAGCACATAAACAATCCAATTATCATGTTATTCAATGAGAGCATTTAAAGTAAACATTTAAAAGCTAACTTAAGAAAAGGAAGACCTGTGGATTTTTCAAAAAGATCTACATTAATGGAAGTTTAAAAGCTCAAAGATAGGTCAAGTGTCCTTTCTGTGAGATGCTTGGGGCCAGAAGTTTGGGATTTCAGAGTGTGGGATATTGGCACATACATAATGAAGCACCTTAGAATGCAATGCAAGTCTAAACATGAATTCACTTATGCATGTACACCTTATACACATACCCTGAAGGCAGCTTTATACAATATTTTGAGTGTATGTATGTGTTTAGACTGCAACCCAAAACAGAAAGTCAGGTGTGGAATTTTCCACTATGACATCATGAAGTATTTCTAGAAGTGTTTCAGATTTTCGAATATGAGACTACTGAACCTGCCAAACTCTCTGACTATAACTGATATAAAATCTGAAGCACTAGACACAAAGAAACTTTCGTATCTAAGTTTTTGTTTTGTTTCGTTGTTTGTTTGTTTTTTACATATGGGAAATCTCCAACCATTACCACTATGGCTAATAATCAATGTGTAAGCCATAGGGTGGGATTTTTATACAAACCTACAGAAGCCAGAGGACAATTTAGAGGAGTTGGTTCTGCCCTTTTACTATATGGGACCTGGGAATTGAAAGCAGGCCTTCCAGCTTGGTGGCAAGCGCCTTCACCTTATGGTCCACCTCGCTGGACCAGAGGTGGATTCTCAGGAGGGACTTGAAGCTGTTGTAAACTTGGCATCTGACAGGTATTAAGTCCTCAATAAATGACTGCCCCAGATGAAAACAAAATCTTGCCTTTCTCATTTATATATAGTTTAAATTCACACAATTTCTTTAATGATAGAAGGAAGGAAGAGGCCATCTGGGAAAGGATAAGCAGAGATTTGAAAGTGTAAGTAAAACACAGTGACAATGTTGGAATTTTTACTCAAAAACAGAACCTTTGATATTATGGGGTCTTAACTTCGGAGTGCACATTAGATTATTACTCCGGAGCTGTGTTTGTTAAACTGAAATTGGCACCACGTGTTTTAAAAACCTCTAAGAAACTCTTAGAAATATGTATAACCAAATGGCATGATTCACTTAAAATATCTTTTAATTGCTGGAAGATAGAAAATGCAAGACTGGCAGAGTATTAACAGTTTACATAGGGTAATGGCCCATGCAGATGAAATTCATAGTTCTCTTTATGTATTTTTCATGGCAGAAAAACTTTTGAGAATTGTACCCAGTCACCTGCTTCCCACCAGTTTTTCTCCACATTTATTCATGGATACTGCTCAGACTTGTAACATGTTTGGTCAAAAATATTTAATCCTAGTATTAAAGTTGGTTTTATATACATATATTTTATATGCACGGTTTATATACCTGTATTTACATATTTTACAGAACACAATTATGTTTTGAGAATCTTACAGAACCCTGAAAATGTATAAATTTATTTCTGTTCTCTTCTTTTTGTTCTTAATGCCTAACAGGATTTAAGATGAAGTTCTCCAGGAAAACCATTTGCCTGGGAGACTTGTGAGGGAAACTGGCCAGATCCCCTTCTCTCTGAAAAAGGCCTGGGTGCTGGAGGGAAGCCGCCCAGTCCATTTCCTCTGAATGATGTCTGGCGGTTCCAGCGCTCTGCGATCTGTGTAGAAAAATCACGCTGTGTGGGCGGGCCGTCAAGAGTCTAGTAACTCTGACTTTCCAAACTTCTCCAGAACACATTTTTGGAGAACCATAAATCAACGTAAAGGGATTTAAAGCAAAAGGTTTGATTATGCCGCAGAACACTGCAAACAAGGCATCCCAGGCCTCGGGGTCTTCAAGGTTCCTACTTGTCAATTTTAATTTGTTTCATCGAGTTATCAAACAGAAAGTTGTTATTACTTGGGACTAATTATGTATTAGGTTTTTCTACAGAATTGTTGTTTTTAAATCATTAAGTTTCTGGAGCACGAAACCTGTGCTCAACTTTTCCATATTAACCAGTACAGGCCCTTGCAACATGCACACAGCTTGCCCCGCCCAACTTGCCGTTCTCCATTCAAACACATGAAAGGCGTCCGAACAGATATCTGTTAATTAGCAGGCAGCAAGAAGAATTCTAACGAGAGCCTTCAGGAATAATTTACTGTTCTCCTTTCTGTTTTGAAGATGGTCATGTGACTTTTTTTTCCAACCTCAGCAGTGTAGCTGAAGGGACTAATCCACATGTAGCAGGGTCTCTGAGATTAGCTTTCCGATATCATGGTGGGGGGGTGAGGGGAGAGTTCAGCTACAGACCTTGACTTCTGATACTTTGTGTAAGAAGCTGAAAAAGGAAGATTTAAAACTGGGCTTATACGTTAAACGCAAACCATCTCCCATACACGTTTATCCCACCAAAGGATTTTTACCTCTGCTTTTATTTTTTCAAGGAAAAAAAAAAAGCATTTGACGATTTGCCATTTGATTCCTGTGATGCCAACTCTAAGAACAGAATTGGTGGTCAATGGGTCCCCAAAGGCAGCTGGAAAGTTTCGCCTGCCAGGTCACTCCCTGCCTTCTCGAGGACTGCTTTTAACGTTAATGACTCTCAGAGAACAGCTACCCAGCCAAGCATGAAAGCTGTGGCTTCCCTCAGCTCCCACAGCTCACAGGAACCTCGAGATTCCAGCCTTCATCAGACAGGAGTTTGGGCTCTGGTACTCTCCCAGTTTTGGACTTAATGTTCCCTCTAGCTCCTCCCATCATGGAGGAGGAAGGCCTCTGCATTCACACACATAATAAGCACGCTAATCTAATCTAGTCAGCAGTCTCTCCTGGAAAGTCTCATCGCACAACAGTATATTAAATATTCTACATATTCATTCACCAAAGAAGAAAGTTTAAATTGAGTTAAAACAGAACTTTGCACACTTAGTTGACCACTCATATCTGGCACATCTGTAGAACATTCCTTGAACTCATGTTGAACAGTACTGCTCTTGAATCTGGTTCTCTTGTATGCTGCCTCACTCCACGGACCTACCCCTACTTATTTCCTGATTCAGCTCAAGATAAAACACAGGCATCTTAGTCTCTCGCACCCACTCTTCCTGCAGGCCCTTTGCTCGAGTTCATTTGTTGAAAGCAAACACTATCTCCTTGGAGAACTTTAGAAAGTAAAACTGTAGGTTAGAGCACTGGCAATTTCACTGAGGAAAATATTAACAAAGTTAATGGCTGGAACTTAGAGCTGTACCCAAACTTCAGACAGACTTGCTGGAGAGGTTTATTTATACATCAGAAACATTGTGTTTATGTGTGTGGTGCTGGGAATGGACCCAGGGCCTGGCGCATGCTCAGCCAGCACTTTACCTACCACTGAGCTACACAGTCTGCTATTAAATATTTTTTTAAAAATTAGTAATTGTATTTTCTAGAACTTGTAATAAGAATATGATGCCTGTATAGTCTTAAAAAGTTCAGTTTGAATTTTTAACTAACTTTAATTATGTATCAGTATATAAATATATCAATTTTTCTAAGATTCCACCTTATTGATTTTGTAAAGAATTATAGCTCATTGTACTTCAAAAGTAAGTTAGCTCCAAAGCATAAAGACAATCATTTGTAACCTGCTTTACTTATTTATTTTTGGTAAAGCCTTTTTTCATAAATAATTATTTCTCTCCAGTAGGTCCAAGGCTACTTTCTCAATCATATTTGTGTGCCTAATTCCTATAAAAATTAATAGATGTTAAATGTGTCAAATTATCTCAGTCCTAAATACATAGAAATTAATAAACTTTTATTACATAAGACAGCCTTTAAGTTGATATTTTATCTAAGATTACAAGTTGCCTTACTGTTTATCAGACTGAGAAGCCATTAAATTTCCCATTCAGAAATTTTCAACAATGTGTAACCTATCAATCAGTCCATTAAATTACTGGACATTAGAATAAAAACAGTTTTAGTCTCATGAAAGTAACCTGAAATAGAGAAAAAAACATGACGTGCATGAATTTTCATCTTGTGTTGCAAGTTATAAAGCATTGTTCCAGTCCTTTCAAGAGAAGTCAGTTGGGAATCAAGTTTCTCAATAGACTCAGGAAGATACAATTAAATATAGACAAGTTCTCTAGAGACCTTTTAGTGGATAAATGTTGGAATCAGACACATGTCCAACCTGCATATTTTATGAACTTAATCATTAAGACCTTAATGAAGAAAAAAGCAACCAAAAGAAATACTTAGGGCTGAGGCTGTAGCTCAGGGGTAGAGTGTTCACACAGTAGCATCAGTCCTTGGGCTGTATCCTCAGCATGACCCCCCAAAAAAAAGAAAAAAAGAAAGAGAAATGAAGCAGTTGGAAGTTTCAGACCTCGGGGTTTATAAGGGAGATTAAGGAAAGGGAATATTCTAGCCAGACCTCAGGAAAGGAACACAGTCGCTGCTCTGGTTCCTTATGCCCACTATTAATTAGTTTCCTCTTCATTCAAATCATAACTGACAAATTTAACTCCTATCAACACGTTATATACTCCTCTCTCGAACGTTTAAATACTATTTAGTTTAAAAATAGTTTTGTCTACCTTTGCAAAGTTAAAAACTATAATTTTAAAATTGGAAAATATGTTTTGAAAAGAAAAAGTAATATACAACTGTCTTTAATATGCAAAAATAAAAATGTTTTAAAATAAATTATTAAAAACTACATAGGTCTACATTAGCACATGAAAGATAGATTTGGTATGAATGTTTTGTATAAGTTCTTTTTTTTTTCTTTCAAGACAGGGTTTCTCTGTAGCCTTGTAGCCTATCCTGGAACTAGCTCTTGTAGACCAGGCTGGCCTTGAATTCACAGCCATCTGCCTGCCTCTACCTCCCGAGTGTTGGGATTAAAGGCATGTGCCACCACCACCCAGAAAATGTTTTGTATAAATTCTTTTAAAAATAAAAGAGGAATAATAACTTGGTCACATTACATCCTTTATTTCTGCCTTGGAATAGAAAATATTATAACATAGTGTCCATAATCCTATTACTTTCTATCCTTACATTTCAAAATTCAGCTTTGAAGGGGCGGCCAGAAAAGATGTTAATAGACAGCTAATAATCATAGATTAAGACAGATATCTAGGGAATAATAATATTAACATTTCTGTCAATTAAAAACAGCAGCCTGTGATGATCAACCAGTGAGTGCTATTGAGTACCACAGTGTACTGTGAGAAATGACTGTGAGATGCTAGCACGATGCTGCCTGGCAAGTGATGTTTACTCAGCAGTGCCCTAGACAATGCCTTCAGAGCAGACCAAGATGCCTAAAGAACACTATGAAGATGGCCAAGAACAATCATGGGGCATTTGATTTTGAAAATTTAAAAAATGGATTTCCCTCTAAGAACAAAAGCACCACGCTGGGTTCAGCACATTTGTGAAGATAGTACTGTCCTGTCCTCGGGTTTCTCACTGTGGTTGAAGCCTTCTTCCCACAGCGGCTTATTGTGCACATTACAAAATCCCCAATCTTCAAATTCCAAGTGGCAGGTGCTTTTAAGCCCCACGGGAGAAGGAACATTCCTCACTGCTCTTACTACAGTTGCCTTTCCAGCCTTCTCTGAGAGTGTTAGTCATCTTGACAAAAGAAAATCATCAAGACAATGCAATGATTTTACAAAGAGAAAGAATGACAGTTTCCCTTCTACTTTTCAAAAATGTTTTACAATACGTCGTGAGATTAGCTCTGCTGAATAGCAGAAGGGAAATCAGTTCTTACGGAGTGACACTCTACAATAAAGAACACCTACACTTGGGCAACACTCTCATCCACAAGTGCTTAGTGCTGTCATTACTACTGTTCGGATCTGTCCCAGAATCGCTTCTAACAGAGAAAATACGGCTTTGTTTAGAGTAAAGTGGCAACGTCTGTCAAACAAGGACTGAAGCATGAAGAGCTGTGCTTTTTTTTTTTTTATTTTCACTTCTGTAGTTCTGTTATTTCTTGCCTTTGCTAATGAGACTGGATGCCGATCCATGTCTCATTTACCTGATCAATGTTTACTATGGCCCTACTATGGAGCAGTGTTGCCTTTGGTGTTAATGCAGCCATTGTCAAAACAGTTGACTTCAGCTGGGCGGTGATGGTACACATCTTTAATCCCACCACTTGGGAGGCAGAGTTAAGTGGATCTCTGAGTTTGAGGCCAGCCTGGTCTACAAGAACTAGTTCCAGGACAGTTAGGACAGAGAAACCCTGTCTCGAAAAAAAAAAAAAAGATACCCAAAATCAAAAAACATGGTATAGATATATCTAAACTATATAAATACATGATTATATATTATGAACACAATGAAAGAGTAATACTGGCTACCAATATGCAAAAGCAGGAAAAATGAATTTAGACTGAAATTTCTCAGTGGATGATGGGCCATTAAGGATATTAAGAACTTTACCAGAAGAAAGCTAGGAAAGATCACTTCAGAAGGCATGGCTTCTAAAAAGTTTTTGGGCATCGCATTCCAAAATCCAAACGAATCAGTAGGCCCAGATGCGTGTAAGCCTATGGTCAAGTGTGGGACTGATGATTTTCTCCCGGCAGCACTGGCAAGTTACTGATGGAGATGAAGCAGAAGATGGAAACACTGCTTCCTGATAAACCGTGTCTACTGCCTGAAGACTGGATGGGCAGAGAGTTTCAAAGCCCAAACTCTCTACTGGTTTTCCAACCCTTCTGTAAAAAGAACCTTTCACGCCTCCCACTTTCTTTCCCATCGGTACCAAGCTCACAGCACAAATGACCACTTGGACATTGCTTCCTCACCTCAGTGCCTGGTCCTGCATCTTTACTAGTTAAATTCTTAAGAGAGGGGCTGGAGAGATGGCTTAGCATTTAAGAGTATTTATAGCCACATAGCAGCTCATATGATCTACAACTCCTGTTCCAGGGGATCTGATGCCCTCTCTGGTCTCCACAGACACCCCGTATCCAGATGGCACACATATGCATACAAGCTAAGCACTCATACACATAACAAAGACAAATAAATCTTTTAACAGGGAGTCTTTAAAAAAAATCAACATGTGAAAGGTAATCCAGTTCTTAGTCCGGTTCCCCAAGAAGGCCTCCTCCTTCTAGAAATCCTATGTCACTCAATATGAAATTCTGATGAGCAAGAAGGAAACCCTGGCAAGGAAGTGACATCGGCTATAAATGCTACGCTCCAGGGTTAGCTGTCTGACTTCTCTGTAAGCCCACAGACACATGTCTGAGTCCTAGGCTGAACACCGTTAGTGAAGAACACAACCCTTCTATATTTTTAAATATACAGAATTTGATATAAAAGAAACTTACAAATCCTGTAAAAACTTATTTGCATAGCACAAACAAACTAAAGTTGTAACTAGCTGATTTGTCTGTTCTCTCACCTTTGCTATCTCTTTATTGTGCACAAAGGCATGAATATGTGTTATTTAAAAAAAAAAACACAGGAAAGAATATGTTTCAAGAATAAAGACCAAGTCAGATGCCTGAAAGCTCAATTGGATTTATGTAAAGTTATTCTCCTCGACTGTCCTAGCACTGGGCCATAGGCAGCTATATTAACGTAGACATAGTCCCTTATATTATACTCTCATCTGTTATCTATGCTGTACCTACTTCCAAAAGGAATGACAGCTTCCTCTAAGTGAGAATTCTCAGTATCTCACACTGCCAGCTGCCTGGTTTGCTTCTCCCTACATGCTCAGAGAGATCAATGGGAGCTCACTGAGTCTGAACTTGCTGCTCTGTTGAGATTTGACTATATAGTGTAGCTGGGCCCAAGTCAGTTGCATACATAGTCACAGTCTCTGAAAGACCATTTCATCGGAAAATAAGATATAATAAAACAGGATTTTTGTAACTTTGGTAACATTTGACCACTTTAATAAAATTATTTTAAAAATAATTTTATTGAAATTATTTCAAGCATAGTCCATAATGGCCCTTTAAGAAATGGTGACTAAGTAAAATAAGCAATGCTATATAGACTCTGATGCCCTCAAAGGCATCTTCTTACTCACCTTGATCTCTTTCATGCCATGTTCGACTTCCAGCAGCTGGTGAATTTGGAGAGGGGTAAAAATCTCCTGTAGGACTTGGCTCCATATTTTCATCTATGGATATAGTTTTGGGTCTTTTGCTGTTAAAATAGAATAATAATGGCATTAATAATATTCCTGGAAAGATGTGTAGCATTCACACTCACACACACACACACACACACACACACACACACACACACACACAAATGGCTTCCACTGGGGCCATAGTGGTGCAGGCCTTTAATCTCAGCACTTGGGAGACAGAGGCAGGCTGGTCTCTGTGAGTTCGAGGCCAGCCTGGTCTATAGAGCTAGTTCCAGGACAGGCTCCAAAGCTTCTGAGAAATCCTGTCTCAAAAACAAAATCAAAACAAAAACCCCCAAAACTTCCATAAATCCAAGTGGAAGTGATAGTTTGAAAGAATAGTGAGTATTCAAGACATCCATAGGAATAGTGAACATTTCAGTTTTACACACACACACACACACACACACTACCTATCCTTTATATTTACTATCTATCCCTAATCCTACCCAATAAAAAATGTTTGGTATAATTACATTTTCAGGTTTCTTTCAAAGAAACTTCAGTTATTACAAGTGAACTCTCAATGTGTCTTTTCTGCTAACATTGAAATTTTGTCAAGGTGCACTGAGTCATCTTATGTTTTTGGTATTAACACTGCTGACAGCACTTGCCACAGACAAAGCAATGCTTTACTGTTAACTGGGGAATAAGGCAACGGAAGTAGGCAGTGAAACAGTTCCGGAAATCCCTCATTTTGACCAAGTCATTTATTAGATCCAATAGCAGGTTCCTCAACCTTTCTAAACTCAGCTAATCACCTGTAAGGTGGAAATAATAAAACCCAGTTTAAAGGGTTTGGCTGAGAAGATGAAGTGAATTAATAACCATAAAGCTTTCAGTTAAATGGCTTGCAGTTTGAAGATACTCATTAAGTATTAATTATTAGTGTTGACCTTGTAATTAATAGCATGAAGACCATTTCTAGAACTTTACTAGTTGTGAGTATTTCATGCCTTTTTTTTAGAGAAATTAGGCTACTATTTCTTTATTCATAAGATCAACCATGAAAAATGATTATTGCCCAATCAAATGGTGTATTTTTAGAAAATACTTTGAATAGAAAAACATGACCTACTTATTTATTACACAGAAAAGTGGGTACCTACAGCAAAGATTAAAAGCTGTTTTATGACATGAATGATCCTTTCGGATACTCTACTTTGGTATGCTCCAACCAGTACCCCAGGAAACATCTCATTATTGACTCTCGAAAAAAAGACTTTGTCTTTTACTCAAAGAATTCTCACTTGAACCTATGTTCTTAAGAAACAACCACAAAATATCATCTGAATTAATTTTATGTGCTATTAATAAATGTAATGTCACCGAAGTTTGTGACTGTAGATTATCTCAAAAAATTGCATGCAAACCAAGTCCTCATTTTAATAAACAGGGGGACAAATCTGGAGAAATTCGGCGAATTTGCCCAGGATAATTGAACAGAAGGAGCCACACCAGGAGGAAGGTCTCCCAGCCAGGGCGTTCCTTGCCTAAACCCTTGAAGCCTGAGCACATCTCCGTTTATTTGTAGTTAGACCATGGTTAATTTTGGCCTGACAATCCCTGGAGTACTGACATGATTGAACTGGACAACTTCTCCCCATGCTAAAGCTTAGCAGAAATGATATCATTTCTTTAGTCTCTACCAAAAACTATCCAAATTTAGAGCTTATGCATATTTTTTAAGTTCTCCCATTAATTCTCTTCCACTATGAGTCAGCAGCAGTATGGAAAAAAATGAAGGAAAATTTACAAGGAACAACAGAGAAATGTCTTTAAGCTCTGCTTATTTTGAAGGACAAAGGTTGGCCATGATGAAAGACCTGTGCTGACAACATATGGATCCAAAGGAGGAAATTTAAAAATCACAATTCACATTCTAAATTTAGAAAAATTAAAGCATTTTTAAGAGATAATTGCAGTGATAATAAACCCAATTTTCTTGATATACAATCTAATTATATGAAAATACAGTTGGGTCATAAATGTTATAAAATCGACCTTACTTTATAAACACAAATATGGATATTCTCACAACTATTCAAAGACAATTATCTTTCATTACTGAAAAGAATCTAGAAAAATATTTTCCCAGATTGTCTTTTATTTTTAAAAATTAGCATAATGCATGCTTGTTTTTTGGAATTCGTGTACATTCTCATGCTAGCCTGTGGCTGTATTGAATGCTCTGGAAATGAAATAGGTCTCCATACATGAAGGGCACAACTCAAAAAGGAAAAAACCCCACATCTGTAATGGCTATCTTGAATGACAGTTACAAGGGTAGGAGAGGAAGGAAACACTGGCTAGGCCAGTCTCAGAGCAGCTGAGGCTTTCGCAGGTACCAGGAGAGCTAGTTGATTTAGTCAGAAAATCTCAATTAACTGAATACTGCAGTCTCAAGTCGGCTTTAATTTTACGGCTAGGGGAATGGCACTTTTTCATCTTCCATTATCTCAAGTGCAGATGTGGTATCACAGTGAAGTTAGTATCACTTACATGTTATTTTTTTTAATTTATTTGTACGTATGAATGTTTTGCCTGTATGTGTACCATGTGCATGCCTGGTGTCTGTGGAAGTCAGCAAATGGTGTATTCCCTGGAACTGGAGTTTCCACAGGGCTGTGAGCCACCATATTGGTTCTGGGAATGGAACCCAGGTCCTCTGTAAGGACAACAAGCACTCTTAGCTACTGAGCCATCTTTCTAACTCCCAGTGTCACTTTTAAAGTTGCCAAAAGATTAAGTTGCAGAATTATATTTCAAATCAAAAGAAAAAAATCTCATTAATATCTTTTCATGGTTCATTTCTAACCCTCCCCCCATCCCAAATGACTTTTAAAGTGCTCTGAACAGCAATTACATCCAATATGCGTATTAAAACAATATGACTAGCAAAACAAATGAAGCTGTCATTTAAAAATGCGAAGTCTGTATATGGTCAGTAGACAGGTATTTCCCCTTTCCCTGCCTGACTGTCTACATAAAGGGTGAAAGCAAGCGCAGCATCATCATCATTACCTGCTTGGTGGAGAAGACAGCGACCTCTGCAGGTTCACGCCAGAATTCATGTCATGATAATATGGCTGGCTGGGGATTTCTCCGATTGGGAAGTTGACTCCAGTTCCCTGGGTTATGGGTGCTGAGGAATAAATTTTTTAAAAGAAATATTGTTAAGTGCTATTCATGATTATCTATGTTCAGATACAAAATCACTAATTTTTTTCATAGCTCTGGGCAAGAGCTCTCCTTATCTGAAGATGCACTATTCCTTGTATGCTGCAGGTAAAACCCAAAATCATCTAGTCAAATTTGGGTATTCCACACATTCACACTAGATCCCTGGCTACCACTTCCCCTCCTCACACTACCCAATCTCCTTCATTTATTCCCTCATAGTAGAAATCACTACACCATCTGTCATTCCCCAGGTTATAGATGTAGGCAGAGCAGAACAAATGATTCCTATTACCTAAAACCAAATGATATGCTTGGTACTGAACTAAATCATCATTAAATATGCATATATATATTTCACAAAGATTCAAGATATCCTATATTAGTTCTAACAACAGCAGTAGAATGAAATAAAAATTATGATGGTTATTGAGTTCTGGTGGCATGCACCTGTAATCCCAGCACTAGGGAGGCTAAGACAGGAGAATAGAGAAGTCAAGGTGAGACTGGACTATGAAGCAAGTCTGAGGCCAGTCTGATGAACACAGTGAGACCTTGTCTCAAACAAAACCAAATAAAACCATAATGTGCATAATTTGATTTAAGCAAATCTAAAGTTAGGAATCAGTAAAGCTTATGAATATGAAATAAAACTCAAAGTGTTTTGCAAATCCACTTTTAGGAAGGTTTTATAAATGACTGTCCATTGTATCTTCACCCATAGGCTGGAGTCTAAGGATAATAAGACTTTCAGTCCAAACCCTCTGCCACTTATACAAAATGTGCCGCAGTTTGCAGACAATAAGACAGAAACTTAGCAATAAGGTTATTTGGAGATAAAAGAAGTAGTGGTAGCCAGGTGCACACCTTTAATCCCAGCACTTGAGAGGCAGAGGCAGGTTCAACAAACATACAATGCAGTACACAGAGCACACGAAACACTCATGCAAACATAAAAACACCCCAGCAGTGTAGATAGCAGGGAATCTGCCCCAGTGCGTAGCTTCATAATTACAATCTGTAGGTTTTGCAGGAAGAAAGGAGAGCAGTGACTTGAATGGGCAAAAACAAAACCTATGAAAAAACCGTATTGGTAATGGGCTTTGGAGAAGGAACAAGTCATTAAGGAAGATTTGCCCAAACTGCCATGGCTGTAGGAGTAAAGTCAAGAATAGAGACGACATACAAAGTGAAGAACTAGGCGGCCAGATTCAAGAGGCAGCATGCGCAGCCAGCTGAACCCTCAAGCCTTCAGAAGCTCCATTCAGAGTGTGCTGGGGACTTGGAGATAGATTCCTCAAGCCCTTGAAATCCACTCGGACGCACAATCCACCTGGCCACAGCCTCTCCTATCTGCCCTCGGCTGAATGTGGGCCTACAAAGGGTGGTTAATTTTCAAGACTGTCTCCTCACCCAGAGCTTTTCATAACATTAAAGTGTATGTCTATCCATTTGATTGGATTTTAATACCTGTTAGGCCAAGACTAACTTCAAATGTTCTTAGGAAAGTATGATTAAAAGGTGTGTGCTTCACCACAGAAAACTAACCATGGACTATAGAGAGAAGATCGCTCTACTGAAATACAGCAAATCTATACCTGTAGGAAGAGTCTCAGCTCCAGACTGCCAGAGCCCCTGCCTTCTGCTAAGTGGTTAATTGTTCCGGTTAAATTAGTCCATATATTTAAACCTTCTTTATACAGAAAATATTTTTATGCTGAGTATAATTGTTATTTGAATTATTTAGACAGCTACGGTACTGATGTTTGGCTGTGGCCTGAAATAGGCCAGAGGTTTAAAAAGGTGGAATTTCTTACGTCCCAGTAACCACATGTTTTAGAATTTATGCGTAGATCCTCAGTCTATGTGACCTGAGAAGCAGGTATGCGTTTGAAGTGGATAGTTGGTTACCTCTGAGAATGTGAACAATCTGCCTGCCTCCGACAAGAGAGATGTATCAACTTCAGACTGTTCAGACTGGGATTACTCCCTCCTGTGGAGATGTGGGTATGACCTGTGTTGCTAGACTTCTGGTCACACTCTTGCCTAATCCAGTAATCCGTCAGAAGAGACATGCTACATGAAGCCTCCGGCGTGACTCTGTGTGTATCACTCTCCACTAAACATGTTTTTTGTTTTGGCTACCTCAGAAACCCAAGTTATTTGACAATGTATGGAATTGCTCTAGAATTTTACATGTCATAACTTTTCAAAACATTTTCGTAAAGGTATTAAGATTATACAGTATTTAGGCAAGTTTCTTCCTATTGCATAGCTTAATATTCACTACAGTGTGTATGGCCATGCTGGGGATAGTGTGCAGTAAATGGCAATTTAAAAAAAAAAACCTTTGGGATCAGGCATGATGATGCATGACTTTGACCACTCAGGATCAGGCATGATGATGCATGTCTTCGACCACTCAGGATCAGGCATGATGATGCATGTCTTCGACCACTCAAGATCAGGCATGATGATGCATGTCTTCGACCACTCAGGATCAGGCATGATGATGCATGTCTTTGACCACTCAGGAGGCAGAGGCAGGCGGCTCTTTATAAGCTTAAGGACAGCCTGGTCTACAGAGTGAATCCAGGCTAATCAGGGATAGGTTGAGACTAAACACTCAAAAGCTTAGTGTAGGTTCTGAGAGTAAATGGGAGGTTACTGAAAAGAAAGTCAATTAATAGTGAATATGACCAAAAACTTCAAACAGCGTACAACTTCCTGAGCAACACAAGAGCATTGGAGAAGAGCAAGTCTGCCAGATCTCTCTGCAACTAAGCCTCTGGAAAAGCCCACAGCAGATGCAAACATGTCTGTTAGCACTTCTTCCAGACAGAGCTCTAAGAAAGCCAATGTCTGCAAAAGGACACTGGAAGTGCTGATGTCCTCCTAGAAGCCAGGCACCGAAAAACCTTGGCTACTGAAGGTTCTTAGATGCCAGAAGCTGTCCTTAACCAACTTTTAAACTGGAGAAAATATAATTCACTATCCTGAAACTGAATGGCTTCATTAGCTAAAGTCAACATGTACATTAGCAGGTCACATGACAGTAAATGCTAGAGGCTGGAACCAGGGGCAGGTCATGAACCAAGAAGCCAGAACCTGTGACACACAACAGAAGGCTTGTGCAGAAGCTTGACTTAACAAACCCCTATTTCATAAACAATGAAGTTCAACTGTGTAAACAAGGTTGTAGTACGAATATATTAAAAAGCTTAGGAGAATAGGGCTTGCAAGCATCTCAGAGACATCTATTTACATATGGAGGAGAAAGTAAATGTTTGCTGAATAAATTAACTAAGGAATGAATATGGATAATTAATGTACTAATTACAAATCAGTAATGTTTGTTATGACACATAACTTAAAAACCTCTAAGAAGTGACAGTATGAATTAAGAATGAATGAAACATGTCAAAATTTACCTTGTTTCTGAAATGTTATGAGAAGGCACTTTTAATTTACATTTTATGTTTGAAATTTCAATTTTTCAAGATATCATTTTGGGCTCTTGAAATTTCCAAAGTGGCTCTCCTTTGACAGTAGTTGGCACGGTGTTATTTGCAATGGGGTACAATATGAATCTTTTCTGAAGGATGGCTCTACTGGCCTTCTCATGGGAAGGTACAAAATCCATTACAGAGCTTTTAAAATGTGCAAGTCGAAAAAATAGTTTCCTATGCTCCATAGCTTCACGACTCAGCCTCACTGAGGAGCAACTTCAAATACCTGTTCCTTGGGGGCAAGGGTTTCTTGAAAATCACATGTGCCCTTGGATGACAGACTAGACCCTCAGGAGCTTCGTGCACAGTACATACCACACCAGTGCTGCTGGGATATACAGCCATCCCTGATGCTGCTCCCAAGTTAATGAACCCATGACACCTTTATCTACTCTGAATTCTGGCAGGAGAGACAATGTACATAAGGTCTTGAGTGTTCCTGTGTCACTCTCTGATAAATGGGCTTTGTTTTGTCTTGTTCTGGAATGTTCAAAAATCTGGGAAACTATGGTTCAAAAGACAGCCATTTGGAAGCTTGGAGACAGTTCCCAAACAGGGCTCTACAGCTCCTTGCTTAGTCTAACCCTTTTATCTCACTATCTCTGTTCTTCACAGTTGGCCATGGTCCTCATTCATAAACTATGGAATTGACACAAATAAAAAGGCTGTTTCGATGTTGTTTGTTTGGGTTTTGCTTGTTTTGAGACAAGGCCTTGCTATATACCCCTGGCTGGCCTGGAATTAGCTATTAGCTCAGTTGGCCTCACACTTGTTTGCAATCCTCCTGCCTCTACCTCTGGAGTGCCAGGATTATAGATGTGTGCACATGAGGACTGGTGATAAACACAGACAAGGACTGGAGTGCCACCTGACCGTCTAAGTGACATCAATTCCAGACTATACCAGTGTCTATCAAAACACGAAGAAGAAGCACAGCCCTCAAAGTGACGTGAACAATCCAAATCTGAGACGGGGTCGGAAAGAAAGCAGCTCCCTCCTTGCATGCCACAGTGCAGTAATAGTGGCACCTTGGATGTATTTACTCACACCAGCAACAGAACAAGAGCTGGTTAATCAGTGAAGCTTCCCCCTGGCTTAAGAGGCCCGCCAGGTAAATTTACCCTAGAAAAACCCAATCCAGCCGGCCAAGCACAGGACCTCAGGTGAGGTGGCTGGGGTAGACAATTGGACATTGTTTGGGACAACAATGCTTTCTATCTATATCCGAGTACAATCTGCAAAGTTAATTTCTGCATCCCTTCACACAGGGCATGTGAACGTGTATATCCTGCATATCTCCAACCCCCACCAAAGCATTATAACTGAAAAAGCACTTATCTACAGGAAACCGATGTGGGCTATCATAACAACACCAAGTACATTTAATTAATCATGCTTCCTTTGATATAAATGCCCATCTATGGTCACAGAGAGAACTGAACTGAATGAATACCAATATGATGACCAATAAGAACAGCCTAAACATTAGTGTTATACCACGGAGAGCTTTGATGAGTTGAATGAAAATATTTTACAAAATATTAAATAAAATGCTCACTTGTTTCATTAGAAAATTTAAGATTACTTTAAATCTTGAATTTTAAATTCAAATACTTCAATATAGTTACTTTTTGCATTCTATTTAAGATTTAAAATACACAAGATTTTAATCATTCTGTGTACTGTGTAGTAAGAAAACAGTTTACTTACTTCTGGATACCCTCACAAGCTCTGATACATTGAAGACTCCGGATTTTACAAAACTGTCCTCGAGGTATCCTGAAAATAAACATCAAAGGAAGACATCAGCAGAAGCAGGGAGCAAAAGCGCCAGTTAAATTCTAGAATTCATTCACTTTCAGACAAGAACAAACACCAGGAATGCCTATTCTAAAGACAAGTATGAGCAGAACCTGAATATAAACTGAATCTGCTTTTCAAAGGTAAGAAGTATAAAAGGCATAAATAGCCTGTGGAATTTCCCATCAACTTTCCAAGTTTGCATTTGGTAGGATCATATTTGCCACGGCGGTCACATGGGGAAGGAAGATTGGGACGCACTCTGGCTACATCTCATTCTGCAGTACCTGGAAGTCTACCACCTCCAAAAAGAGGGAGGGTAGAAAGAGAAAGGAAAACTACAACCACAAGTAAGTAGCACCTTGTTGGAATGCTTCAAAGACCTCTGAAAACCACCATTCTGTTGCAAATCCTTCCCGGGTCAAAGAAAAGTGAGCCATTGCTACCAGAATCCTCAGCCTTGTTCAGGGTGTCACTTGGCAGAAAAGCAAAAACTAGGTCACAGTAAATCCTTCTATGCACCAACCTCAATCTGTTTTCTTTGTCCATTTTTAATGTTTTCCTTACTTTTCCTACTACTGGATCACCTACCCACATTTTCTTTCACGAACTAGATGTCTGTTCATCAGATGGCAGCAAACCCAGGCCTTCAGGGTCCACATACAAGTGCAGGGCCCACAGTGGTCAAGGTCCACAGCTCAGGACCCTGAGGAAACCCTAGCCTGTTTGGTAGTTCATCTCACAGTGTCCAGAAGTTTTAAAATTCTTATTTCTATCAAGAGTGCAATCATGGAAAGCACAAAAGTCTGAAACACTCACAGAGGAAATGTCCCAGAGTCTCAGAACCTGTGACTAGATAGATAGGACTTAAAGCACAACTTTATAGCGGACCAAGGGTCAGATTCAGTACCGAGAGACAATGCAGAACCATCAAGACAGAGATGTGGGAGGCAAATCCCAGCCACAGTTTGCCCGTTATGGGATGTTGACTATGTAAGTGTATCTTACTTTGTTTCAGGACCCTTGTCTATAAATGAGAGGCACAAAATTCATAGAGTTATTATCAATTCAAGGTAAGGTAAAACATTAAACTCAGGGTAGAAGCATACAGAGTGGGGAAAACCAATAATCCCAGCACACAGGAGGCAGAAACAGAAACCCAGTGAGCCGTGACACAGGGAGACCCTGCCCTACAACAATGCTAAACACCAGCTGCAAGTGAGCACTACATTAACATCCAGCACAGCCAAACCCTGAGTGTGGAACTGTGCACAAACAGCCTTGAATCATATAAGTTGCGAAACTTTTCTTAGAAAATTTAGCCGCCCAGAGTGCTTAAATGGTAAAATTGCTGCACAGGCACCAGTGGTGTGAGCAGCCACACATGTGGGAGCAGCCACGCATGTGGGAGCATGGCTTCATGCTCAACGTGTTCACCCTTTAGAAAGAACAGTAAAGGGGGCTGGAGAGACGGCTCAGTGGTTGAGAGCACTGACTGCTCTTCCAGAGGACCCGGGTTCAATTCCCAGCACCCACATGGCAGCTCACAACTCTCTGAAGATCCAGTTGCTGGGGATCTGACACCTTCACACCAATGCACATAAAATAAAAAGTTAAATAAACAATAAAAATATTTTTTAAAAAAAGGAAAGAAAGAACAGGAAAGAAGTACAAGGTCTCATTTGATGATGAAGCCTAAATCTCAAATTTAGTCACTACCCTGGAAATACATACATGCATACACGCATGTGTACACACACACACACACATATTTCTATGAGAATAACAAAATGTCCCTAGCTGATGCAATTTTATTTTAGGAAACTACTTGAGCAATGAGTTCTTCATTAGGTTGAATTCGTTTCAGAGATTATTGTGAAGAGACTGTGCAACCAGTACTCTCAAAGGAGTTAAAAGTTATAAATGCAAAAAAAAAATGACAATTGATTCCATTTTCCTAGATGGAAACAAAGATGTTTTAATGTTCTAGGACCCTGTAGGTTTTGCTGTTTTGTTGGCTTTAAAGACCAGCTTATTAAACTTTATTTTATGGACAGTAAAGGTATTTAATATGTCAAGCAGACACTCATCAGCTATTTAGCATCTCTGGAGCCCATACACTGTTTTACTCTGCAGGTCCTGCAAGGCCCCCTCTCTGTTTGTGCTGCCTTCAACACTCATGTTCCCACTGAATGACCACACATTCTGAGAAACCATCCTCACCCCACCCTGCTTCCTCTGACTCTCTCTCACCAAGCTAACCCCTATCCTCTGTGCTTACATCACACCTACTTAGTCCCAATCTTACACTTCACATATTCAGATTTTCCAAGATATTCATTTTCAAGTATTAAATTCTTCATTGGATTGTCAGTCCCTTTATTTAGGGAAGTAACTGGGTTTTGTTTTTCACCATATCTCCCTCAGCAACTGAATCATTGCCTATATAGAGAGTAACTACTAAATGAACACAGTACATTATTTTAAAATTCAGCTTTTAAAACCAAGGTCATAAATTAACATCTTAGTAATCTTATAACAAGATAGCTATAGCAGGCATAAAATCGATGGATAATTGCACTGGCTACATCACTCCCTTGAACATGTTTGGGTCCCAAAACATCTATAAATGTGGCCCAATACATTTACAAATAACATGTTACAATGTCAAAAGTTTGGACTCTGGGTACAATACGAAAAGTAACAATTAGGATCAGATTATTAGTCCTGGTTCTTTTGTATTTTAATGTGTAACTTTGGGCATATAGGACAAATTAATAGCCAAAAAATTCAAATAGGAACATAAAAACGCTTGCAAAATAAATTTATGCAAAAAGGCTAAGTAGGTAGTGTCACTTGTCCCCAAGCCTGACAACCTGAGCCTCATCCCCAGGTCCCACACAGTAGAAGGAGAGAACTAAGTTGTCCTCTAACCTTGATAGGTATGTGTGTGTATGTGTGTGCACATGTGCATGAATGCACACACACAAATAATTTAAAATTGATGAATGAGTAAGAGAATAAGAGTTTTACAGTATATTTACAAGAATTATATCACATGTAACATACAATATTTCAAAATATAGGTATCATCTTAAGTTGATTCCTTCATACCATGAGTAGTTAAGACTTCTTAGTCACATGGATTAGCTCAAGTGGCATGGGGACACTCTGAGCCTAATCACAAGGGAGGGATGAACTACCTCAGTTCTAATTTATGCAGGAAAATAGGCATTCAGACACAAAATGATGATGATTCCACAGTGATACGCGATAAGAAATTGAAATCTATAAGGAAAAACGAAAGATTTGTTTTTAACAAAACTATGAAAAATAATGGAAATATATTAGAACACAGTTGATAAATGTAACCCCACAGCACCCACTGGGCTCTGCTAACAGAGAGATCTCTATGGGCACGTTCATAGAGAGATACAAGTGAAGGGAACATGGCCAAACAGCAATAATAATGCCTACTGACAATAAGCCAAAGACTTGTGGTAGGTGGGAAGCAGGTGATGGGTATCTGGGTTTTGTAGCAGCACTTTCTGTGTCTTTGCACATAGCACAACCTTTGCAATGGACAGGAGTCACCTAAGACAGGCACAGAAAAGAATGAATGACATAGCTCTTGGACCACTAATAGTACTTGCTCAAATTGGCAGAGGACAAATACTTGGGCAAATAGTTAGGAAGGACCTTTCTCACAGTGGTTCCAGAATCTTGCAATATACAGTCAGAGATTCAGCAAAACACCATGGTACTGCTGAGGCCATAAAGCCCACTGTAGCCTCCAGGCTGCGCAGACTTACACAGTTTCCCATGTTACACAGTCCACTGTAAATCTCAACAGCTAATGCAAAGGCTAGATATCTTGAAGTAATTTGGGGAGATACAGAGTAAACTCATTTCATGTACCAAAGGAAATGTGCCCATCTTTGAGGCAGAGCAGCTGCTTAATGGTTATAGAGCAATATTACACAACAGCATAAGCCAGGAGAAAAGAAGAACTCCACATTTGTGCAATGCTGTATTTACATACATCTATGCTCTTTAAGAAGAAAAAATTGAGTGGGAAATAAAGAGCTCCAGAAACAGAAAAGTCTCAAAGGCAATATCAAATTATATTATTTTACTTCTTTTTTATTTTTCTCTAACAAAGCAACAGTAAATCACTACTCAGAAGTTAATACAGTGTTTAACCCCCTTTACAAACAATAACAGAAGGGACACAATGGCATATCTGTTAATATCTCAAATTATAATCAGCACCATTTAAATGTTAAGCAACATTTACATAGAAAATCCAAGGGAAGAATGATAACACTCATTTTTATAGTCTACTGTGTTCTATTCTTGAAATTAAAAAAAAAAAGCCCCAGGGAAAGCAGTTATTAAATTCATGAGAGCTGGCTTCAAGTATCTGAAGGACTGTTAACGTAGATGGGAGATTAGACTTCTGAGTAAATCCAGGAGCTGTTTCTTGGCTCCATAAACAAACAGATTCTACCATCCAATGAGAAAAGTCCTAAAAAGCAATATGAGACTGCAATGTCAATACTAACCAGCAGATGCCCAATGACTATACTAAAAACCTTCAAAACCATACTGTGGCAAGAGCCATGACTTAGTATTGCCACCATTTAAGGGATGAGGGACTTTCTCTCTCCAGAGATGGAAAGCTTCCTGCTACATCTGAACACCACTACAGGACATGAGGGTTCTCACTTTGGGTTAAAAACAAAAACAAACAAAACTTACCAAAAGGCCCTCAGATTCCACCTTCTTCTGTGTTTATTCCCCTGTGTTACTTTCCTGGCACTGTTCTTTCAGAGAAGGAATGATGGCACAAAACACCTACCAGCTACACCTAGCCTGCTACACCTAGCCAGCTATACCCACCAGCAACACCTACCAGCTACACCTAGACAGCTATACCTACCAGCAATACCCACCAGCTATACCTACCAGCTACACCTAGCCAGCTACACCTACCAACTACACCTACCAGCTATACCTAGCCAGCTACACCTACCAGCTACACCTAGCCAGCTACACCTACCAGCTATACCTAGCCAGCTACACCTACCAGCTACACCTAGCCTGCTATACCTAGCCAGCTATACCTACCAGCTACACCTAGCCAGCTATACCTACCAACTACACCTACCAGCTATCCCTAGCCAGCTACACCTATCAGCTATATCTAGCCAGCTATACCTACCAGCTATACCTAGCCTGCTACACCTATCAACTACACCTACCAGCTATACCTAGCCAGCTACACCTAGCCAGCTACGCCTACCAGCTACACCTAGCCAGCTATACCTACCAGCTACACCTAGCCAGTTACACCTACCAGCTACACCTAGCCAGCTATACCTACCAGCTATACCTCACCTTTGATTCCAATAGTTTGCTTCTGTCACCATAATGAGATGACTTAACTCTCTATTTATGGGTACAAAGGGGATATGGGGAAATTATACCACAGTAGCTCTTAGTCAGTCTCACGACATCACAGACCACAACTAAGCCATTGCTACTTTTCTAGTAGGGGCATTATGTACACAGCTCCATTTCAGCCTTCTGGAGTGGATCAGATCCATGGTTGAAGCCAGAAAATGATAATAAATCTCTGCATGGAAACTAAGTCTCAATCTATAGCCATGAAAAGATTCTAATATCTAGAATAGATGAAATTTTAGTCTCTGATAACAATGTTTAAGTGACCAATAGTGTTAGGAAACGCCCAGCACTTCCAGACAAAGCTGGATATGTATTTTTATATATTTTTAGCATTTCCTTCCAGTTCTTAAAACTTTTTCCTGCATGTCTAATACATATAATTATGTGGCTTTATAAAATTAAAACAAATTTATTTAAACAAATCCATATGCTGGTATTTTCCATTAGATGTCCTGTCTTTCCCTGTTTCAGAGGCATGGTTTCTATGACTGCACTGCATACTTGATATGACTATTTGGCCCTTCTCTTACTGTTTGGCATTTTAGGTTATTTCCCATTTTTAACAAACACTATAAACAGCCCTGTCATTAAGATCTTCATACACAAATCTTTGTCAGCAATCCTCATGATTTCCTTCGGCTGGAGTTCTCAGAAGAAGGATTACTAGGTCAAAGAACATGCTCGCTCCCAAAGCTCTTGGTCAAAACTGTCCAGCTGCTGGCTATGAAGGCTTCTCCTACTTAGATTCCCCAGGGTGAGCTGCAAGCCTGCCACTCAGCAGCTGGTGAAGCACACTAGGAATGGCTTGTCTAACTGTGGCAGTTGATCTGCGCAAGACGTCACAGCAGGAATACTGTAATTTCCATTTACCTCATTAAAATAAAATTGGATTTTTCTCCAGATATATGTTATATCTCTTTGTCAAGAACTTTGAAAAATAGAGCTTTTGGGGAAAAGGAACATAAAACAAACACTGAGAGAATGTAGAGTGGTGTGCTAGCAGAAAAACTTAACACTGAACATTACTTCTAGGCTCTCATATTTAAGGACAGTTTATAAATATTTTTCTCATTTGAAAAAAATATTCTTTATTTTCCCAACTTTAAATTTTTCGCTGATGATAATGGCTTTTGGCTATTATGAAATCCTTGTGAGCGAGCCATTTCTCCCTTATACCAGTCGCTGGAGCTTTATGGTACTGGAGTCAAGATCCATGTTCATCATGGAAGACAGTTCTTTCACTGACTGATAAACCAGTACCCTCTGAGTTTTCTGAGCATGCTTGGAAAAGCACTGTAGTAGCTTCGTTCCTGGGGACTCTCCTGCCAAAGTGATGGGGACGCATCACAAAATGGAGCAGAAGACCAGACAAAAGCATAGCTTCGTAGTCTGGGAAAGTTTCTGGGAAACTCGCTGATGAAATCATCTAGCCTATTTCTGTTTCTCAGACAACACTGTATGGTTCATGAGTATTGACTTGCTTTCTACTTCTGAGATGACTTTTGTGTTCAAACTATATATGATATAGTCTTATCTTTATCTTTTCAACTAATTTGAATTTCCCACAGCCAATGCTGGAAATGGTGATTATTAAATGGAACTATAAGTCACTACAGAGATGCCTCATCGCATTTAAATTGAATCTCGGCCTAGAGCCAAGATTCATATCCTAACAGTCTGATATTTAATTTTTTTTTGGTACTGCAGAATCAAACCCAGGGCTGGGCGCATGCAACAAAAGTCATGTCCCTACCCTGTTAATATTAATTCAGAATTGAGTTTATCCTTTAATATCAATTCCAAGTACCCAGTAGTGTCGAATCAGAGAGTCAGAACTTAAACGCACGATTTGAGACTCAGTCCTTTTGAAACAGGTGTTTGATAGTCACTAATATGCGACCTGATTTGTATGTATCACACTATATGTGTACCCTTTCTCTGGTCTATACATGTGGAAGACACGTCTCCCTCTAAAGCCCTAGAACCTAGAACCTAGCTCAGGAGGTGCTCTGGTCATTTATATGAAATGCCACAGCAGGTTCTCCATACTCCACATTCCTCTTCTCTGAATGCAGAGGAAACTCAGGAGATGGCTCAGTGTGCACCTCCCATACAAGCCTGAACCCCAGAACCCATAGGAAGGAAGGGTAAGGGAAGGGGAGGAGAGGGGAGGGAAAGGAGAGGGAGAAGGAAAGGGAGGAGAGGGGAGAGGGAAGGAAGCATGAGAATACTTATAATAAGTATAAAGCAAAACAGAAGGCATAAAATATATTAATAAATATAAGTAATTCACAAACCCCACAGGAACATAACAATACTTGAAGAATTACATAAAGCAACTACTAAAATACAGAAACTGAAGAAAAGTATAATCAGCAGAGGCATCAGAAACCATGAGAACTTTAGTACAGCTCTTCCAGAAATTAGCATATCTATTAATCAGACTATATTATGCAAATATATGTAGATTTTGGTATTGCAATACCCATGGAGCTTTAAAACAAGTTGATCATGGCCACAACTCCAGAGGTAACTTTAGCAAATCCTTAAAAGTAGAGGATTCTTTGGGTCATATTATTTCATCTTTGAGAAATAAAAATGATAATAAAGAAATGAGTAGATGTTCTAAAATAGTTTGGAATTAAGCAAATAAACAGCAGACTACAGAGAAAACCAAAAGAGAAACTGCAAACTATGGCGGAAGCAACAAAGAGGAAAAAATACAGAACAGAAACAATTCTCTATTCTCTATCATCAAAACATAAATAGCAAATCAATCTAAAGAAAAAAAACTATAATGGAATTAAATAGCATTTCTGTATGTTCTTATTGAACTCGTGGGAAAAGATACAAAGACAAGGGTGAAGACAATTTCACCCGTGCTCCAGAGCCACTGTTCAGAGTGAGCTTTGACGCTCAGCAGGGCTGATCCTCCACCATCCATACGCTGGCCGTACTGACGATCAGACTGCTGGTCATAAAGTGCAGATAATTTTAAAATAATAAAATTAAAGATAAAAGCTGAAATGTACAGATATGAATAAAAGAGAGAGAGAAAGACACGATCAGTGGTGAGGAGGACTTGTTTGTTCTACCCAATTTTATTCCTAGTGCCCACATGGTACCTCAAGGCTGTCAGTAACTCCAGTTCCAGGGAATCCAAGGCCTTCCTCGGGTAACAGACATGCACATAATATATAGACATGCATGACGGCAAAATACCCATACACATAAGAAAAAATTTTTAAGAAAAGAGAGAAATCATTAATAAATGATAGATAGATAAATAAGAATTTCTTGAAAAGAACAGAAAACCTTTTTGCAAGGCTGGCTAAGAAACAGCAAGAAAATACACAGATCAGCAAGGAGACAGAACCATAGAAACAAAATGCAACGGAAGAAGTGGCAGAGGACAACACATAAAACTGACCACAGCTTTGAGAACTCAAATGAGCAATTACTTGGGAAAGTAAAAGTAACCAAAATTGCAAAGATCTGGAAACCCTGAAATAGACCAATTATGCTAGTGCAGCGTTTCCCAAAATCTGCTCAACACTGTAATCACCTGGGGATCTTAAAACCAATGAATGTTTGGATCCCACCCTCAATTATTCTGACTCAGTTCCTTTGGGCCGAGACCTGGACAGGAGAAGGTGTTAAATTCCCCACAAGAAATTCAAATGTGTAGCAGTTTGGGAACTGCTATGTTAGCAATGAACCAAACAGCAGCCGAAAGCAAAGCTCCGGTCCATACTGGAGCTGACACCTACTGCCGGATGCAGGTGACTCACGTGAACTTCAGAACAGAACAGATAGGTGACTGAACAACCACCTTAAATAATAACAGGTCCAGAAGGGTGCACAGCTGGATAGAGCTTTCATGTCCTTTATGCTATACCAGGCCTTAGGAAATGCTGAGAAATGTCCCGAAGACTAATTAAAGTCTCATGATTCTTTTAAGTTCCTAGATGTTTCACCCCTTTCAATAATCCTAAACAAACAATCAATAAAAAAGCTCCAGCACACACATGTGCAACCCCATGAACCCTATGTAAAGCATCCTCAACTGGATATAGTGGCACTATCCACAGGACAAGCACAACACCGCCATTAAGGCCCATGACTGAGTACAGTCCATTATCAGGATACTCATCCTGTGGTAAGGGATAAACACTCCCATGACCACAACAAGATCCTGACACTTCACTTCACAGCAGAAAGCTGGGTTACTGAATCTCAAATCTAGGCAAAAACCATGATCAAAGCAAACAATAAAGACTAGCAAAATCCACCAGCAAATTACCCTGAAGAGAGACAGCAAGTCTGCCATTCCTCGTTTCTGAACTTCCCCCGAGCCTCCTCCGATTTTAGTTCTTAAAAATGCCATCTGGAAATAAGCCAACTGTAAAAAGACAAAGACTATAAGACTTCACATATATGAGTTACATACAGCAGCTAGACTGATAAGCAAAACAGAGCAGCCGAGGGGTGGGGAGCTGTTTAAAGGACTGAGGTTAGATTTGCCAAACGACAAAGTTCTTGAGAATGCTTACATGATGGTGTGAAAACATTTTTCACGACTAAATTGGATCCTTGAAAATAATTAGGGTGGCATACTTTATGTTCTGTATATTGTTGCCATAACTTTAAACACACAACTTGGAATATATAGCCACAATATGGTTATGTTCAGAAGTAATCTTCACGTTGGTATTTATCTTACTAACACTGTTTACAACAATTACCGAATACGACTCTCCTTGCAATCAACCCCATGGCTAATCTTTATATTTGAATATATAGGAATTCAAAATTTTTGAGTTGTCTCTGCTACTTCCCTGATCTCTCTCTCTTTTTCTAAAATTTGAGTTATTGTTAGCTAGAATGGGTTTTCACGGGGGAAAAAAATCACAAAGAATATAAGAGATAATATTTTTTTGAAGCCACAATTAAAGAAGAATTCATATCTGTTGCCTTTGAATGTACAACTTCAATGGAAAAGTTTTCTCTCATAATTTTAAATATCTCCTAACTATCTTCTAGCATTACATGTTAAAAAACAGAAATATGCAGATAAGTTCTTATTCAGCTATGATGATCAAAAGATTCTCTGCTTCAGCATTGAAATATAAATATTTCCACTGAATATATTTAGTTGCTTATCTCTTTTAATGACTGTGCACTGGATATAGTTAGCCTTTTTGATCCACATATTTAGATCATTTTAGCTGATATAAATTTTCTTCATTTATCATTAATCCTATTTTGCTTCTAAATACTCTGATTTTTCTACAAAGGTGACATAAATTCGTATGGAGCTTTCTCATCGTCTTTCATCAATTACTTAAACTTTTATCCCCCTCTGCTTTTAAGAGCAAATAACTTGAGTTTGTTCTCTGTGTCAATGATTATTTCCACAAGCTGGGGTCTTAATTCGCTGTTATAGATTATAATAGTATGAAAACAACTTCTTTTACTATTTTTTTCCATCTTACATGGTTCCATGTTTATTTAAACTGTATTTTTGGTTCATTTATCATGCAACTCCTTCCTTCTGAATAAACCATTTTTTCTTTTCTCCTAGTTCCTCATATTCAAAGGCATACTTTTATAGATGGTACTAATACATCCTTTCTTTGGTTTTTTTTTTTTTTTTCATCAGGGACTTATTAGTGTGGTTGCTTTCATTTAACCGTATCCAGACTTTGGGTTTGGACTTGGTGAAGTATGTGGCTTTCTGTTGGCTGCATAAGTGAAGTCTGTAATCTAGGCTGAGCATTAGGCTGTAGAATGGTCAGAATCAGATAGGGAGTTGTGTCTGCTCACTCAGTGACTCCAAAGACTATTACTCAACTTTGTAAAACAGTAACAATAATGACAATTAAGATGCAACTGAGTGTTCATTATACAACAGGCTTTGTGCCAAGGACTTCAGACTTTTCTACGGCCCAAACAGCAGCTTTGCTCCTCCGTAATTGTGGCTGCTGCTGATGTTGTTGCTGTTGTTGATGATGATGATGATAAAGACTTTAAATACTTAAATTTCTTAGCTGCCCAAAAGCACTAAACTGAAAGATTTAAGATGAAGATTAAATAGGAAAATGTGCTAAGTTGGTAAATAATTATTGAGAGAGGTGATAATATATTAGTAGCAGTAGTCATCAAAGTTGCCAAAAACAGCTCCATAAGGAGCTGGATTTGTTCTCTCCCTTCCCACCACCTAGCTAGTTTAGTCTACTAGGTGACTATAGATAGAACCCTTTGGGATGGAGGACTACAGCAGGGCCAATGGGACTGAGTTTAAGAAGGGCCCTGTCCTGGGAAATAATACTAGTTAGACTGGAGCAGAGACATTTGGATGACACACTCAGGAAAGGGGACAAGAGAGCTGGAGGTTTTTCATGTCTTCCATTTCCCAGCCCTGTTGGTGTTCAGAATTTCATAGTTTTAAACAATACAGAACAACCTCTGTCCCTGGCAGATGACAGGGACACAGGTCTCGCAGAAGCAGCGCTGAGAGCTCTCTACTGAAGCCGTGTGTCTCAGTTACACGATGATGAGATAGGCTTCTGTGAGATCCTTTGCCCTCTGTTCAACACAGCTAGACACCTTTCCAACAGGTTATGAGTCTGCGTGGAAGTTGTCATAAGAAGTTGCAAAAAGCTGAATCAGAAGTTAAGCCTGAAATGTGGGCTTTTCATCCAATAATTAATGACAATTTTTTTGCTGGATACCTCAAGGATCTCTCTTTAAATTTTATCACTGTCACTCAAAACTGTATCTGGCTTTTCAGATGTTTTTAAGTATTTATTATTTATAGTTTGACAAACTGCTTCTAAAATGTATAAGAATATAAAAAAGATTAAAAAAATAACCTCACAAAACATATTGTAAAAACTTACTTTAAAGTTAAAACAGTCAAGATACTTTGGTATCAGCAAAAGAGACCAAATATGCACTTATATAAATATTGATAGTTGATAAGGGTAGTTGGACAATACAATAGAAAACAAAAGACCTTTGCAATAAATGTACATAATCAGCCAGATACCTATGTGCAAAGCAGGTGAACATCAACCTGTAATTCCCATGCTATACAGTTTACCCACACGTGATGAAACTCTGCTCAACAATAAAAAAGGATGCATGCTGCCACTTGAGTCAATACCAAAGTGGCCGTGCTGAATGGCAGAAGCCTTATGAGAAAGCACATACAGCGGCTAAAGAGATGGCTTGGCAACTGTGAGCACTGGGGCAGAGCCCTGGAGTCAATCCCTAGCACTCACACGTGCAACTCCAGTCACACTCCATCTTGTGCCACAAGGAGCCAGGTTTTCATAATGTGCTACTATCTGCAAAACATGAAAATCACCCCAAAAGAATTAGAAACACTTAGAGGAATCTGGAGAGTTTCTGAAGACACATCTTCAGACACTGTGAAGACACTGCTACAGAACATCATTTGCTTGGTTGCTTTGCACTTTGTCCAGTGTTATCTCACCAGGATAATCTTTCTTTTGTGATCATAGAAAACCTGGCAAGATTATGGTATGTTCTCTACGGGTTGGCAAATAAAAGCACAAAAGAGTGATCGACACTCAACAATTCATCTGACTGGGAGTAAAGACTCTCTGAGCCTAGATTCTGACGCAGTGATTTATTAGTCTCACACTTCCCCATCAGCTCCCTCCTGCACAGTCCTGACTGGGATGCAGTTCACCTACAGAGCAAAGGAGTACCCCAAACACTCCACAAAAATACCTGTGTTTTCTAACTGAGGTCAGGCACTGAGTATGGAGATCATATTACGTGTTCCAGGAATAGACTGCTTAATGTATGTGGCCTGTGCCTCCATTTCATAAGTCTTGAGCACTGCTAAGTACTATCTCTGGCCAGGATCAGATACCTTAGCAAGGAGAGGCTTAATAATCATAAGGTATTGGGAATTAACTCAGAGGAATAGATTTGTCAGTAGAGGCACTACCTAAGCACTCTTATTGTAAAACTGAATAGCGGAGAGTCTGAAGAAGTTATATCACGGAGGTCGTTAGGGGGGCAGACATGCTAGATACTAACCATGGTGCAAGAACATGAGTGAGGGATATGGAAATTCAGAAGAGCTGTTTCGACAATGGCCAAGGATTTAGGCTGAACCTAGAGTACGACGTTGGCAGCAAGAGGAGGAAATGAAATAAAGCATTTTACAAATCACAGAGGAACATGGGCCTGCAACATACACATTAGAGGGTTAAGACCCAAAGCGAAACTATCAGCTACTGAGGTCAGGAAGTTATTATAATGACTTAGATGAACTAATTAAAGTGAAAATAGTTGTTAATAAACATACATTACAATTTTAGCACCAATTATCTTCTTTTGAAAAGACTTTGCCTTCTTTCTTTGAATTGAGAGTAATGCCTCCAGTGTCTAGAGCCTCTGCATTCAATCATCCATCCATCCATCCATCCATCCATCCATCCATCCATCCATCCATTCATTCATTCCTCGGCCTTCCTCTCTATATGCTTGGTCTTGAACACTCATAGGTAATTTCTACTCCCCATGTGAAACGTACTCTGTGTGTGTGTGTGTTGGAAGGGTTCTTCTAGATATCACCCAGCATGGCTGAGACTAAAACAGCAGGATGCCGATCCTGTATTTATTTACAAAAATCCTGCTCTAGCTAGAGAATAGTTCAATTCAGAAGATGACAACAGTTCAAGACGCCGAATTTCAAAGCGAAAATCCAAAGCATTAAAACCAAGCTACAAAATAACCACTGGAAGCAGCAATTTACAAAATATCATGACATCAGGTGTGTGTGTGTGTGTGTGTGTGTGTGTGAATCTGCTTGCACATGTTCATGCAGGTGTGAGCTCGTGAGTATGAATGAGCACAGGAATAGAGGTCAGAGGTCAGCCTATGGTGCTTGCCTCTATTACTCTACACCATGCATCTTGAGACAAGGTCTTTCATAGACCAGCTCCCTAGCCAGGGAGCTCTGGGGATGCCCCTGTCCCCACTCCTCCAGGACTAGGGTTACAGATGCAAGCAAACACCACCACTCTCTGTTTTCACAAAAGTGCTAGAGATCCAATCTCATGTCTTCGTGCTTGCACAGTTGGCACTGAACCCAATGAGCCATTTCCTCGGCCCTGCATTTGATTTTATTAATAATCAAAAGGTCAAGCCTAAAGGTCATGTGGGTTTGCTGTCTTCTCACTCCTAAATGCTACAGAAGACATGAACATGCCCTCCCTGGGGCGGGTGCAACATGATACAGTCAATGTACAGAGAGTATGGGAGAATAGCTTTAGTGGAACCAATAATCAAAAGCATTTCAACTAGAAAACAAGAGTCTGGCCCTATTTCTGATTTATTAAATAAGCATGAAAAAGGACATGAGCTCTGGAAATTCACTTATATCAAACATCCCCCCCCATTCTTAACAACTTTGAAAATCAAAACCTGCTAAATTATGCAAGGCTCATTGGCATTGTTAGATAAAAGGTAGCAAGAATCAAATTGCCACACACAAGTCCTTGTTTTAAATTATTTCATTTGGTGTCGCAGGAAAAAAGAAAGAAAAAGAAGACTCTGGCAGACCTGCCTGGTCTCTTAAAATGCACTTTTTAAGTCTACCAGAGAACAAGAAATTAAAGCTTGAGTAGCGGCAGGTCCTGTGCGGTACCGCATTGGGCTCATGCCCCATCATTACGGGCCCCTCCCTCTTTCCATACCAGGGTGCCACAGTGCCCTGTGCAGGCCAGTCAGCGCAGGAAGCTGCACTCTACAGATGGCAGTGAGTGCAGCCAGCCTAGTGAGCCAGCCCACTCTGTACTAGAGAACTATCCTCACATTCCAGCTCTGAGGAGGAAAATGATTTGCATTATTAATCCATAGCTGCATCCTGCAAAAGCAGTGCTTGGGAATAAATGGGGGGTGGGGGAGCGAGACTTAAATTGGGAGGAGATTTTAGATAGGCTGTCACTGTGAAAGGAATACAAAACACTTGGGAACAATCACTAAAATAGTGCCCAGAGGAGTAGGTCCAGGCAAAACCTAACCACAGGGTACTTAGGACTTTTATGTGGGAATTTTGTGTGTGAAGAACCAACACATTCAACAATGAGAGGAAATATGTTACAGCAACATCTCTTAAAATTGAACACACTATATCTATTTCTGTTAAGCCTTTGGGGAAGTTTTCTGGAACAAGGTACAGGGTGAGCTAAGTGCCCGCGTCAGTACGGTACAGTTTTTATCTGGAGTCATGTTGAATGGCTGCTCGGTTTCAGACACTACAAAACCTCAAAACAGTTAAAATTCAAATAAAAAACTTGAAGAACTAAGACTAGTCCATGAACCAACCTGCCCTTTCTCTCAGCGGATGGTAGAAAGACAGTATTATTGCGCCCACGTGCCAAGCCTCAGCCCGAGGAGCACAGCGAGGAACTAACACTTTAGACAATATTGGGGTGAGGAGAAGACAGGCTTCTAGGCAAGTGCAATTATGAAATGGGGGTGCATGCTTCCCAAATGACCCAACCCTACCTCCGTGGGCTATGCCCTATCATCCCTCTCTAAGCTCATCTGAGTATATTCTTCCTCGTGCCCATTCTAACTGGACTCTCTCTAGCCCAAGCTCTACTTCCTTGTCCTTCCATCTGCTCGCCTCTGCCTACCACCATCCTCCCACAATAAACCTTCCAGGTTGTAGGAGGCATAGAATGGGGAAAAGCACGGGGCATGTATTAAAATTACTACCGAATATAGTTTTGGCTCATGAAAAAATAAATAAATTAAACCTATATTTGCCAATAATTAGTTGGGACTTCACACAAGTCCTTCCAGCTTTCAAACTGGTTTTATAAGAGAAGTAAAGAAACTTGACGGCAGTCTATAAGTACCTACATGCTAAATTTTGCTGAAAAATATTTCTACAACTATTTTACACAAGGTAAACTGGATTGTAGTATTCAATTATAAAAAATTATCTGTTAGGGGAGCCATTAGGAGAAGCTGGGAGGATAAAGCCGCTATGGAAATAGAGGCATTCGGCCCGGCCTGGGAACATCCCGTGAGACAGATACATGGAAGTCTGGATGGCGAGGATGAGCACCTGTTTGTAGTGGAGCCACAGAGGCTGCGGCATCGGACAGAGCTCAGCAGCTGAAGCATCCGATGAAAGCAAGAGAAGGGGGAACTGGGTACTGAGCAGCACGTGAGAGTGGTTCTCAACCTTCCTAGTTCTGTGACCCCTTAATACAGCTCCTCGGCGATCCCCAACCGTAAAATTATTTTCATTGCTACTTCATAATTGTAAACTTGCAAATGTTATAAATCGTAATGCAAACACCTGATAAGGAGGATGCTCAAGATGTAACCTCCAAAGGGGTCATGACCCACAGGTTGAGAAGCCCTGATCTGAAACCACACTGTGGAACTTGGGTCTGCAAGCAGTAAGCCACATTCATGCTTCGTGGCAGATTCACACGCAGGGCCAGAGGAAAGAAGTACTGCGGAGAAGAGACAATTATGATGGCTCTATAAAATTTCAGGCAAGAAATCATGTAGAGAGTGGTGGTTTGAATGGAAATGGCCCCCATGAGCTCATATGTTTGAATACTTGCTCTGCAGCTAGTGGGACTGTTGGAGAAGAGGAAAGTGTGGCTTTGTTGGAGGAGGTGTGTTTCTGAGGATGAGCTCTGAGGTTTAAAAGCCCAGCCATTCCCAGTGAGCCACCCGCAGCCCTACCCAACCGGCCTCTCTGCCTCATGCTTGGGGATCAGATGGATGTAAGCTCTCAGTTACTGCCTCAGCACCATGCCTGCCTGCTCCTGCTACTATGCTCGCTCCCATGACAACCATGCACTCTCTGACCCTCTGGAACCATGTGCCCCAACTGAATGCTTTTATAAGTTGCCTTGGTCAGGGTGTAAGTAACTAAGACAGAATTCAAACTAGGGTGACAGACTTGAGAACTTGGTACTCCAAATGAGAGTATATAGGTAAGAGAGGAGTCCCTGAGAAAGTCACAAACAAGAGTGACTGGGGTGATTCTAATAGTGCTAAAATACTTACATGGAAAGCAAAGTAAATTTGATAGAAAAAACATTAATTAATTTTGAAAGTGTTACATCTGAATTACCCATGAGACATCTGGGGGAGCAACATGTTGTAGGAAACAAGGACCTGAGACATTAGAAGAGGAATCTGTTCCAAAGGTATACCTTTGGCCAAACAAAAAATGAACGCAGTCTAGAAACTCATAGGAGATACTGAAAATCTGGAGGACTAAGACAAGGGAAAAAAGAAGTCATTATAAGAACTTAAGGAAGCACCGATTCCTGGACTTGTAACAGGTATTATTTTCAAAAGGAAGGGGCAAGTTTTGAATGGAATACACTCAAATCAACAATCCTTGGGAATATGGGTCACCGTGGTGGTTCACACCAGAAATCCTAGCACTTGGTGACCAATACAGGAAGACAGCTACCACTTCGAAGCCGTCTGGACTCCAGGTGTTGAAACCTGTCTTACGGAAAACCAAACAAAGCATTTGGATGGAAAGGAATCACTTGGGCCTAGCTCCTATACAGTCATGAGTTCAAGAGTCTCACTCAGTGAGGACAGAGCCCACTTACAGAGCTGATGGCCTTTCAGTCCCGCTAGAAAAGAGAAGAGAGGAGCCTTTGGTAGGGAAAGCTTATCTAAAGGACAAGATAGAAGTTTCTGGTAAGAATCTATGGGGAAAAAAGAAAAGGGCTGGAAAGAATATAAACAGACAAATTTTAATGAGAATGGAAAAATTGGTGGCTTCAGAAGATAGGAACACCATGGGGAGACAACTGGGAAAAAGTATTTGTACAGATCTATGCGTAGGTCTGAGAGATAACGTCTCGGCAGGGGAAAGGTTGCCCCATCTCCTAACAGAGACTGACTTACTCTCATGACAGTATTAACAGCTACGGTGTATCTGTCTTTCTACACCAAGAGACACGCAAAGATTCACCATCTAAACACTCCAGTCCTATTCCACTATGAACCTGAAAACATCAGTTTCTTTTGCCTCCATTTAAAAACCTATCCTAGGCTGCTCTCTTGTTCTGCTTCCCTTCTTGTGTCCTGTATCTTTCACCTGCTTTCTGGTTCCAAAAAAGTACGATCCAAAACACATATTTGATCCCACTTCAAACAGTTCTTCCTACAGGAAAGTTTTCTGACCAGTCAAGCTGGAGGAAAAAAAAAAGAATAAAAACAAAACAAAATTAAACTAAAACCTAAACTTGTTTTTATGAAACACCTGAAAGTGCCCATGCGCTCCACCTTTCCCTTGCACACGGTGTGGAGACAGCCGCGTTTGTGAGAAGCTGGCTGACCTGCTTGGTCTCCTCCTGACCTCATGATGACGTCCAAAGACAGACCTCAATTCAGGAGGGAAATGCCACCCCGTTACCCGACGCTCCTCCCACTTTTCACATGCCCCACAAGTCAGAATCAGTACTCCACAACTTTGAACTGAAACATTTTAGTTGAAGCCCTAAGAAAAATGTAATTCCCAGCATAAATAAAATATTGTATATACTTGTAGTCAAAACTTGGAAGGGGGTGGGGATTAAGTACAATTCACATTTTACAACAATCTGCAACATCTAGCCTAGTGTCATGTACAGAGTAGACACTCAGTAACTGCCAGGTGAAAATTTTACTCATGACCTGCTCAGAAATTCCTGAATTTGTTAATGATGCTCAGTGTGGAATGATGGATATTCCCAAACTCCCAAAGGGAAATGCCTCCTTCTGCTCCTCATTTTGAGCTCAATCAAATCCAGAACCTCATTGTCTAGAATGCAATATTCACTCCTGAACTTGACAGCCAGTGGTAACTGACATTATTTGTGCCTGATAAAGCTGGCCATCGAGGTGGGCGAAGAAACAAGAAAAGCCCCTTCTCTAGGGAGCGCATGGGGTGGCCCTAAATTACCTTTCTTTTAGCGAATTAGCTATTTCAAGTGATCAGGCCAACTTCATAGTAAAGGCCTGGCTTGGTGCCAGCTGCTATGCAGACCAACTTTGATGAGGGGGGGTGACACATAAGAATGTAATCTGTAAAACTTAGGAGGTGAGGGCTAGGCACCCTTCTGCTTTTTCAGGACAATTTGCAAGGAAACACTTCCCTCATCCGCTCCCCCTTTCCTCTCAATCCTGGCCCGACTTTGAGCATTTAAAGACTTCATTGAACAATGTCTCCAAACGAGTAAGATGAGAAAGGGGGATGTTTCTGAAGCTAATTTACCAAGAAAAAGAAACCCTTTGATTTTTGACTGACACACATCTAATTCTTAAATTACTTAGAAGCTTTACCAACTTGTCAAGTTTTAACTACTATGAACTGCTCATTCCAGGACATTCCTACGTATGTAGTCTGCTGTGAGGAGAAAGCTTGCTTATAGTTCGCTGCGTATTCTCTAGTTCCATAGTTTACTCATCAGTATTATCAAACAATATTTCTTCAACCTATTAAAAAATATTGACTGACAAAAATAAATGAAGATATAAAAAGGAGTGGGTATGAACTTTTAAAGAGTGGGTTATAATTTTAAATATCGAAGGAAGTTTCCTTTTTCTTTGACTGTGATAACCTAAAAATGTTTGTCTGTTCATGAACATAGAAAAGAAAAATATTCTATGATTTTAAAACTATTGGAAAGTGTTATGTATACTCTCAAATATTAAGATTTAAAAGCAAAAAGTGGAAAGTTAGGCAAACATGGGCCCCAGTGATGCCAGCAGGTACCAAGCACCATTACAGATGCTAGGCCATCTTCTCGGTCAGTCCTAACTGATTTTTATTAGTTTGTGGCACCCCCTGTGTTGACTTCCATTGTGGGATCTACCAAATGTGTTTGGGGAATGAGCAACTAGAAATTTGCGTGACCTAAACAACTTCTTAATGGAAGACAGACATTGCTGTAGTTGACAAAGATTCTTTAGGCAATTTAATTATTTACTCATTTCTGTCCTTACTACAGAGAAGGGACTCAAGGTGGCTGGTTCTCTCCCAGCCAAGAGAACTTCCCCCAAAACTACAGCCTTCCTAAACTCCAAACTGGTGGGTCAGCTTGGAGCTGAGCAATTTCAACTTCCAGATTGCTGTTTTCTCTTGATATCCTTCCATTCCAGCAGTAAACAGGTGATTCAGCTCAAGAAATCTAAAGGGTCACAGCCCAAGGAATATAGATACGAAATAACAGCAAACCCAGGCTAATGGTATAATGCACACAATATACAGCTCCAAGGTTCATATAATGCCAAACCACGTGCAAATGTCAACACACAACACCAAAGTACACACTCCTAAAAAAAAAAAGAAAGTAGGAAATTAAACTGTATACCTATTCACTCTAAACAAGACAATTCTGGCAAATGAAATTTGAAGTACTTTAAAAAATTACATCAGAAAATTTACAGGACCTGCTCTAAGATCCAACATTTCTTAACCTCTCCCAGCCAAGAGAACTTCCCCCAAAACTACAGCCTTCCTAAACTCCAAACTGGTGGGTCAGCTTGGAGCTGAGCAATTTCAACTTCCAGATTGCTGTTTTCTCTTGATATCCTTCCATTCCAGCAGTAAACAGGTGATTCAGCTCAAGAAATCTAAAGGGTCACAGCCCAAGGAATATAGATACGAAATAACAGCAAACCCAGGCTAAACCCAAAAGACTATTATCCAATGATGCATTTCCTACAAGTAGTGGTGGTGTTTGAAAACACAATCAGATCTCAGCCCAAGTCCCTTAGCCTGTTACTTCTAACCCACCAGAGCTATTTATATAACTAGGAAAAGACATCTGAACTACTAGAAACAAGTGAGGATAAATATGCAATCTCAGACTCGGTCACAAGCAAGAGAAAGATACATCATTAAGACAATGAAATGGTCAGGTGCTTTCAATGAAAGCCACCATGCAGTGCTGTCAGGTACCTTATGATTGTGTAGCACCTTGGCTGTGAAAAAAGCACGCAACTAATCATCGCAGCTTAAAAAAAAAATCAGAACAAAACCCTAAGTTACAAGCAGGTGGAGGAACTTCCATAAAGACTATTTGAATGCTTTTATAAGTTACCAGTACCAAGAAATTATTTACTTTGCAAATGGCAAATATTAAATATCCTTTCTCCCAAAATATGTTTTATTTGCTTGTGCTGAAACACTGATCCCAAATGAAACCATGAGCTCCAAAATAAAGGCCCATTTATCTGTCAAGGCCCACAGTCCAGTGTTAAGGGCATCCAGGTAGCAAGAGGGAGGCGGGAGGGTGGAGAACAAAGTATAATGAGACATGCGAAAACGAAATAATAAAATCAATTAGTTGCATATTAACTTTTTAAAATTTAAATAGCTAAAAATACTATATATCATTTAAAAAGAAGTTCACAAACAGTAAAGTAGTAGTGCCTCTGTCAGACCCAAGACGGGTGGGGCAGTGCGGAGACAGATGCATGGGTGTGCTGGGTGGGAGACCACCTTGGTGTCAATGGTCAGGAACAGACTCCCTGAGCTAATCTGCTCCTGAAGGCTGCTGGGATTTTTGCCACCTCTTCCCAAGCTGCTGGGAAGCACACATGGTAGCAGACAGGGCAATTCTACATCTCTTGGCAGAAACTTAATACTGCAAAGGTGTGCGGCGTGGAGGCCGCCTTTTGGAGAAGCTGAGCTTCTTGTGGAAGCCAGCAGGAGCTCAGTCCCTGCTTGTGACGCTAGTCTGGAATGTTCCCATAAACAGACTGTGGCTCCTAAGATACTCAATCAGGATGAAGACAGTGTCCTAGAATAAGTCTCCTGAGCTCACAACACCTGGGTTGCTGAATCAGTTTATCCTAACTGACTGCAAGACAAGAACAGGTCTCTTATACTTAAAATTGAAAAATATTATCTACTTCCAAAAGTCTGGTTTATTTCAAAATATCGTAGAATGTATTTTTACTTTTTTCAAAAACTTTTAATACTTTAAGAGAAGCTGTCTCAAAACAAAAATTCCTTAATAAGCTCTACAATAATGTCTAAAACACGATGTTACGTGATGGGTGTTCCTGAGTGGTCAACGAAAATGCCATTGTAATTGAAATGAATTAACGCTAATGTCTTAATTTTTTGACATGTATCAAAAAACATGTCCCCCAAAGAAACTTGAAAGTTGGGGAAACTGATGTGCCCTAGCTGGTTTCTATTTGCTTTCTTTATAAAAACAGAAAAAGTAAGAGATTCTACATGGTATGGAGCAGTTTAACTAGCCTTCCAGACAAATACTGAAAACCCAACCTGGCCATTGCATAAGCACACAAAAGTCATCTGCCCAGCTCTGCCCAGCACCAGCAGACAGCATTCCCCTGAGCCTCTGCACTCGCTCGGAAATGCACTTCACACAGGCTATTTCAGCCGTTCCTCTCGAGCCCTTCAGATGCAGACAACTGCACACAGCACAGCCTTTGTTTAGTCTGGCTTTTAAGACTTACTGACTCTTTTCTCCTTAAGGTGTTTCCCTACCTTTTATTTATTTATTGGTAAAATGTATAGAGGCTTTTAAAAGCTTATTTTTAATTTAAATACTTTATGCTTTGCTCTCAGTTTGCTGCATTAGCAAATTTATCAAGAAAATCAATTCAGCATAAATTTAAGATATGAATTGTATTAGTACTTTTCATCATTGGCATATATAATACATATTGAATTAATACTTTCCCCTTTGGAGTATATAGTATGTATTGAATTAGGGTTTTCCACGCAGATTATATAATATTTTGCCGAATAATATAATTTTAGCGAATATTCTATACAGAATAGCTTAATATGTATGTAGAAAAATATACATGTTTCAAAAACAAAATTAATTTTTTTGTATTTTGTATTTTGATTGCTACATTCCTCTAATAATTTAGGAGCAAATTAATCTATTCTTCTGATTTGGAAATTCTTAAGGTACAGCAACATCTTATTAGCCAGGCATTAAAACTTCAGAGTAATTGAAAAATAGGAAAACTTGAGCGGGGCGGTGGTGGCGTTGCCTTTAATCCCAGCACTCTGGAGGCAGAGGCAGGCGGATCTCTGTGAGTTCGAGGCCAGCCTGGTCTACAAGAGCTAGTTCTAGGACAGGCACCAAAGCCACAGTGAAACTGTCTCAAAAAATGAAAAAAAAAATAGGAGAAATCTCAGATTCTGATGTTTTTCCACTAAGTGGTCTGTTCCAGTGAAATGGCAGGTGAGTGCTGGGAGAGAGAGAGGGCAAGGGTGACTTTGGGGTTTACTGTGTTTGCTTTTGTTTTTGTTAAGAATATTTTTAGAACACTCGCTTAACAAAAATCACAGATACAATTAAAATTCTTATGATGATTGAAATTTTCAAATCTTTATTATATTAATTTCATACTATTTTCTCATGAGAAGGAAAATACTGCTCTAAATCAAAAGCAAAATGCCGTATGTTCAAAACATGGAGAACAAAACCCCAAGGACAGCCAAAATGCATGTGCCCATTGTCTGGTCTGGCTCAAACCATTTCCATATAAAAGTAAAGAAGGCCATACACAGCTTACACTGAAGACAGCAAAAAACCAGTCTTCCAAAACCCCTTTATAGAAGCACAACCTCTCGCCAGCACCTTTCCTAAAACAGAGCGCTCAGCTTGTAAGAGGGCAGAAATTGTTGCCAGGCTTTTGCTTTGTTTTGGTTTTGGATTTTTGTTTTGTTTTTTGTTTGTTTGTTTGTTTGTTTTGTTTTGTCCACTAAAATATGATTAAAAGGTTTTTAGCTTTTCAAATGCCTAAAAGACCACAACTAAACGTGTCTGAATCAGCTTTTAAAGATACTAGAAAAGCGAAACCCTCTGCCCGTGCTCAGGTGAACGCTGCCGCCCCGACAGGAAGCAGTTCCCACTGCAGAGGCCGACATGCAAACACATCTTGTCCCAGTCCCACTGCCTGCCAGAAGAAAACAGGCAGCTGACCAATTATGGGTGTTGATCTATACAGGGCCCCTTTGTTCTCCAACAATGTCAGGGTGCACACGTCCGGGGACACATATTTACCTGGAGGATTCTTGGCAGGATCATTGTGGCTTGGACTTCCTGATTGTCCAGAATCTGTAAAGAAATCACAGAATATGTTTTCTTTTTAATTTGTTTTGAAAGAATTTCACAATACTGAGAAGGACTTTAAAAAAAAATTTAAGGTACAACAATGAAGTGAAGTGTTTAAATAAAGCATACTTTCCCAAGCTTTTCATAACAACTTTTTATTCATCAAACTAGATAGAAGCCTATACATATTTCTTTGTCAAAGGGAACAATTACTCATCTATAATGGGTTGGGATGGAGAAAGGCTTTCCTAAAATGAGAGGTCTGGCTGCAAAGCCACTGAAACCATTTGAAGGTTAGGCAAATATCAAGGCCGGAGAGTAGAAATTTGAAATAAAGCAGATACTATCCCTTAAAAGACACAATCTAAATATAATTAAGAACACTTTTAAAAATCTGAAAAATATGCTTTTCTTCAGAAAGTAAAATACACAAAACAAGAGCCTTCTCTTCCAGGCTTTCTCACGACCGTTCATGTATCCTCTCCAGTAATCCCCCCAACCTACTGGATCCTGGCCCAGTTCTTTCTGCATCCCATAATAGCAATCGATTTGCAAACACCAGGAAAAGCATAAATTACTAGGTGGAAAACCAACATGGCTTTGTGGAGAGCAAATTGTTGGATCAATTTAATCTCCATCTGCGAGATACAGACAGATTCCTAGATAAGGAGGAAGTGGCCGCCACAATCATTCGGATCACCCAGGCAATGCCATTCCTCACCAACAGCACAGAATGGGCTCAGAGGACTGGCACCGTCAGCCAGGACGCCTGTCCCCACCAATCCACACTGCTGTATTTGGCTCACTCCTCTGCCTCCATGGGCAATCCACATTTATCTGCGTCATCTGCCCTGGGTCCTCACACACTTACTGGTGGGAGTTGCTTTGAAATCTTTTACTGGTTCCAGTGCTCGGGTTTTGTCTCCACAGCCCACTGCACTGGGAAGAAAGGGGCATATAGCTTGTCTACCTCTTTGTCTTCCCGGGGCTGTTCATGAAGTAAACATGCTAGGCATGCAGTGTATGCCAGAGGAATGGATGGCTCAAATTCAGCAGCCTTTTTTGCTTGCCTACAAAAAGGCAATTTCGAGCACAATAGTGAATTTCACCAAAATGTGGTAACGGCAGTGTCACCAACTGCCATGAACCTGCAAATCTCTTCCTTAAAACCTTGCCCTTACACTTGAGGCACCAAAGGGATTGAATTAAGCATTAAATCGTACTGCTTTTGTTTTTATCAAGATTATTTGGTTATGTCAGGTAAGTGATTAACATACTGCAATTGTTCTTCAACTCTTGAACATAGGAACACCCTGTTAGTGTATTCCTGTAGAAAACTTGGTTATTTATTTCTGCCCTTTGCCTCCTGCTTGCTAGGTCAGGGTTAACGGTGAAGAATGTAATCCCTCCATCCCATTTGCTTGACTTTTTTTCTTTACTCTAGAGTATATTTCACGAAATCTTAGCAAATTTATTTTTGTTTCCTACAGTGTCCTTCACCTTGCTCCTGACTTCCCAAAATGGAGGGAAAGAAACTGGAAAAAGACCTGAGTGCACTGGAGAGTATCCCCTGCAGCCAGGGGCCAGGGCTCCTCTCCAGAACCCTGCTCTGGAGCTGAGGCAAGGCTGGGTGACCTGTAACTTAGGGGAAAGATCTTTTCCTTTGTTCCTTTAAAGAGAATGCAGTCCCTACCACTTTTAAGCCTAGAAGTAACAGCTCCAGTACAATGTTAAAACGGCTTCATTTTGTTACAACCTCTGCTGCTTCTGGTCTGGGCTCCTCTGCTGTTGAGTACTTAGGTTGCCTTACCCTTACTTTACCTTTTCAAGGGCGTCTAGCCTGTTGAGATTCCTATTTACGGGTCGGAGTCACACAGTTTTTCTCTTTCCTCCCTGGAGCTACTACTTCACATGTACACAACTCTAAGATAAGCACATCTAGAAACGGCCATTCAGAAGGCTGCCGTGGTCATGAGCAGGTAAGGCACAGCAGCCCCACCCCAGGAGCTGTGTGCTTTAAACCTGAGCCTGTTTCAGGCTGCAGCGACTGCAAGATGGCACCCGCCTCCTCCCTCTGCTGCGTGTCTAGTCTCTCCTGAGAACCAGCTCAATAGCCATAGAGCAGCCCTCATTTTCACAATGTCCCACAACCCACTGGGGCAGCGTTTCTCGCCCGCTCCTCCCAGTCTTACACTCTCTTCTGCTTTCCAACAACTGCAGACCAATGTCTTCAAAACACAAACAAACAAAACAAAACAAAAGAACAACAACAAAAACTATTCACTTAAAAACAAACAAGCACACATTCACTAAGAACACTGTAAGAATTTGGGAGAAAGCTAAATAACCTTGCCACACACTTGCTGTCTACAATGAACTGGTGTTTACTGGCTCCACCCCACAGTAACAGCAAAACCTCTACCTTCTTGTGAAGCAAAAGAGCCAATACTGTGTTCCCAAAACACAGAAGAGGGCTGCCGAGAGGGCAGGTGACACATTTACTTCTCATGCTATGAATTCTAACACTGCAATCGACTCAGATGTCACCTTAGATCAGTCACTTAATTCCAACTGCTGGAGAAGGAAATAACCAGGGAGCCATAGTTGGCAGAGAACCCAAGAATGAACTGTTATTGTGGCTGACTTCAGAGAAGGAATTTTTTAGACCACATCTAAAAGCTCCGCAAATCACCACCCAGGTCAAATTACTCAGACTCAAAGGTTTCATTAACCACTTCCATCACTCTGTTCAAATCTCTTCTCTGCTATGTGTGTTGGGGGGGGCATTATACTGAATACTGGCTCTGTCCCCTCTAATGTGGTCTTGTACAAAATCGGTTAGCTTTTAGAATCTTGCACCTTCGTCATGAAAACTGCAATAATACAATCTACCTTAGAATCTCTGCAAGGAGATCAAGCATTGAGTCCTGGATCAAGTACATCCTACACCATCAATTCACAAGAGATATTATTAACAACATAAACACATTAAAACGCTTACGATTTTTAATGGACTAACTCTCAGGAAGGAAGAAGCTAAATTGTGTCCGTAATGGTACAGTACCTAGGAATATCTATGCTGGGTCTGTGAACCCGACCCCAGAGTATACATGTCAATGCCTTAGTCCCAGGCCCCTGCGGCAGGAGGTGACGCAGCCCTGCCCTGAGTTCTCCAGAGATACCATGCTCAAAATGGAGATACAAGCAGCTGATGCAATCACCTTCCTGGAGGCGGAAGCCTTTAAGGGGCGAGGATCGCAGGAATCGGTTTAGGAGCCACCCAGCACACTGTTTGGAGTCCAGGAAAATTTTGACACCACAAAGGGGGTGGGCAGACCTAGGAGGTACCCACCTTCTCCACACCTTTTGCTTGCTAGTTCTTCACCTGGATCTCTATTTTTCACATTTCTTCTCCTTTGGGTTTGACTCAACATAATTGAGTTGTATTACTTTAAAAGGCAAAACTGGCTTTGTATTGCTTCCTTCTGAAAATCTCTAGGACTCTTCAAGATGGACCTCACACTGCAGCTGCAAGAACTCTTCTGCCTCAGCCTCCCTGGTGACTGGGGTCACAAGCGTGCACATCCCACCCCACTCTCTCTACTCACAAGTATGGATTTAAACACCTTAGTCAGTCTTTGGGAAGAAGAAAACTGAGTGCTAAGATCTCTAAATTGTGATTTTTTTCCCATGACCACTACTATCCCTTGGGTTAAGGACTGGCCCTCCTGCGTGGCCTCCATAGCAGTGACCCAGTGTTTTACTCCTCTTTGGAAGGCAGCCCATCTAGTCTCACTCTTCTAACCTGACTTCCCCTACGGAGTTGATCCACTCTGACGGAAGACCTGAAAACACTGCTCTTAAGGGCCTGTGCAAATGACTGCCTGTGTGCGTCCTGTTCAGACACCCTTGTTTCTTACTGTGTGATGCAACCTTGGAATCGCACACAGCCAAGTGATCCTGCAGCCCATTAAATGTTTCTGGGAACCTGACCTGACCTTCCCCAACTTCCCCTCACTGCCATTTATCAGCACATCCCAAGTCAGTTTTAGAATTCAGAAAAGTCGAGACAAAAGCATGTTTTTGATACCAGTTGGAATACATTGTTACTATCAGCGGAGTCTTCTTCCCTTCAGGGTGTGCTAAAGGGAGGTGGTTCTGAGTCAAATTACTCTCCATCCTCCCCCAAAAATAACAAAACTGCTTTTTTAGATAATCTGGTGAAAGTTCAATAAAATCTGTAGAGATGGTGATAGTAAAGAATAGCCTGTGAAATGGTTGTCACCAAGCAGTAACATTCTGACATGACTGACTGCTACACTCCGAGGTAGCAGGTAGTGGGAAGATCAGAACTGAGATGCTAAGGATCATAATAATGATTAAATGGCAATCAATAAGGATCCTGGCAACTTCCTATCAGAAACTCACAGGGTTTGGCACACAGTCATACTTTATATACTTTTATTTAGTTTATAATTATCTACAAATATTCACCTATTTATCCACTTATTTACTGTGTGCACATGACCTCAAATTACGTGATACACATGTGGAGGTCAGAGGATATCTTTGTAGACCCAGGTTTTCTCCTTCCACTTCTTATACGAGTTCCAGAGATTGAACTCAGATCACCAGGTATTTTTATCCACTGAGCCATCTTGCCGATCCTAAATACTATACTTGTTTTTTTTCTTTTTTATTTAAAAAATATATATCATATTTTTCTCTTGAAGCTCAGAAGTGACCCAGTGTACTAGGAATGCACAAATTAAAAGCTTGGAGATGGAGGAACTGGAAAAGACACATGGGGACCATCAGGTCACAGCTACAGAAGGAATGGCAGGGCTCCTGGAGGGATGGTGACAGACCACTTAAAAAGCAGGAAGGAAGAACTGTGCATGTTTTCACCATAAATAAATGCAAACCAGGAAAGGAACATGTCAAAACTGATTCAAATGTTACAAAATGTATACATGTGGAAACATAGTCATGATACACTCCCACAAATATGTAAAACTTTTACATTTGTATATATTTGTTTCAACAATAATTTTAACTAAAAAGCTAATACATCAAAAAGAAACCACCTCCATATCCCAGCCTACACCTCTGGTGGATGCCTCCTTAATCCACCAGAGGCCAGGCCAGCGTCCTGAACTCCAGACTGGTGACTAGCCCAGTTGTTATCAGAGGCTTCGTCGAGCAACTGATGGGAACAGATGCAGAGACCCACTAGGCAGAGCTGGGAAATCCTAGTGAAGTGAGGGAGGAAGGACTGTAAGAGCCAGAGGGGTCAAGGACAACACAAGAAAACCACAGAATCAACTAACTTGAGCTCATAGGAGCTCACTGAGTCGGAACGAACAAGCAGGGAGCCTTCATGGGACTGATTAGACCCTCTGCATAGATGTGTTAGTTGTGTAGCTTGGTCCTCTTGTGGGACTCCTAACAACGGGAACAGGGCCTAATTCTGATTCTTTTGTCGGGTTTTGGGACCCTATTTCTCATACTGGGTTGCCTTGCCCAGCTTTAGTACAAGAGGAGATACTTAGTCTTACTGCAACTTGATATGCCATGTTTTGATAATATCCATGGGAGGCCTGCCCTTTTCTGAAGAGAAATGGTAGAGCAGAGTGGATGGGTGGGGGGAGCAGAGGGGAGGTTAGGGGAGGAACTAGGAAAGGAAGGTGGGGAAACTGCAATCGGGATATACAATAAATTAAATAATTTTTTAAAAAATCACATGATTCTTCTTATGGGAGGGAACCAAAGTCACATCATAAATGTCATCAGATGGGGGTGACCCTTGAAATAGTATAAGAAAGGACCTGATCTACCAGTGTACATACAGTACATGTTTTATTCTGCTTACAAATGATCTGCATAAAACTAAAACTGATTATGCTAAAACCTTTGCAGTCCACATAGCCACAAGAGAACTCCAAAGGCTTTAATATACATCAAGGCACTTTGACTTGACCTCTGCCAACACCTGGCTGTGTACCTTAGCTCAAGTCCACCTACATTTGATGTGTGAGCCTTGGCCTATGAGGGCCCCCTTTGCTCATTCTGACATCTGCATGATCAGTCATCCTTTCAGGGTGTCTGGCCAATGTCTGGTCTGTTCATTACCTTATATCTCAATGTTTGGACAAACACCTGAAATGCTTAGTTAAATCCAATGCACAAAGAACAGCTGATGCATGAAGTACAGAGGGTCACAGCATGCCACGCCATGCAGACAGAGGATCACCCAAGCAGGAGGGAAGGGGAACATAGGAGCCGTTCCCACAACTCAGGTCCAGGCTAAGGTAGGGCTTCCCCACTTCTAGACTGGACATTTGGTTATAGGAGCAGAGAGGGCACTCACATGAATTCTTTCAACAGGAACTAATTATTGGTCCACACCAACAAAGGGAAGATCAGTTTAGTCAGTTTAATCGGGGTCAGGAAGCAAGAAGGGGGTGAAGGGATACGCAGATCTGCAGCCTCTAACTGCCTTCTATTCCAAGCAATCTTCTAGGACCCCATTTTATTCTCAGACTTAAGCATCAGAAAACGAACTGTCCTTGGGTGTGGTGTCATATGTTTGTAAATCCCCTAAACTCAATAGAGATAAGACACACAACCTATCTGCACCACAGAACAAGTTCAAGGCTATCCTGGGATGTAAACCAAGACCCACAGATACACATGCCCTCAAACACACATACACATAAAATACAAATAAATAAATATGTTTTAAAAATTAAAAAGAATGAGAAAGAAGAAGCCAGGGACTGAATTTGAGAAAGACAACTTCAATTTATGGTCGTTTTGGCACAAAGAAGGGACTGAGTAGGGTAAATTATAGTCACTCTTCCGGCTCTAAAATTATATGATTCTATAACAATATAGCTTTTATATTGAGGGATATCAGAAGAGCAAATGAAACCCAAACTTTAACCTATCAACCTACAGATAGCCGCCTGCTAGAACTAAAATTAGTCATCGCTTGATAAAGGTTCCTTTGTCAGAGTCCTTTGCCTTAGGCAGGTGAAAAATAAAAAACCCAGTTCATTGTCAACTAAAGGATAGCAGGGACTTCTTAGGGGCTGAGAACAGTGCCCTTCTCCTGAGATTATCCTACATTATCAATACACCAACATCGCATGCTTTCACAAACTAAACATGCAGCATGACAAAAGGCAGCATTGGAGGAAAAAAAACTGAAGATGTAAAAAGAGAAGAAACATCAAGAAAGGACTGTAAACACACTTAAATACGAGGCTGTAAGGAGCTAACACCATGCCTGCTTTTCAGGAACAGTCTTCAGAAGATACCCCTGCCCATCTTGGCCCACACCCCAGCTCTGTGATGACCCCAAAAGACACACACCCAGGCTGACAGGAAGCTGGCTTTACATAATTGCAATCCCCAGAGCCAGGAATCTTCTGCCCTTCAGGACAGTTAAACCACAGTTCAGTTTTAATGGGGGGGGGACTACTTTGTTAGTAGAGGTGGCATAAAACTCTAACTTTATGATATTTTCCCTCCTATTAAATGTTTATTAAAATAATGCAAAGATACATGGACAAACTGAGTGCTTTCCTGCTTTTAAAAAGCTCAAGAATACAGGGTTGGGGTGCAATCTTCCTCCTGCTCCCCCTTTCAGGTCTTCCTTTAGGCTTCAGTCTCTCTACCTCATTCCCCACAACTACCCCCACCGCGACCCCAGCTCTTCCCAAAGACGCATTCTACTTGCCTTTCCATTGATGCTGTTATTCAACTTTCTTATAAAGAACTACTTTTCTGCTTACAAGGGAGATGAGGCTCAAAGCCTCGCATCTCAAGGATTAGAAGGATTTGTTTGAGCCCTAGACTGAAATTTGTCCCTGTGGAATTAGCCAAATCTCAGAGTGCTGAAACTTAAGGCAGAAACATCACAGGAACATTGGAGAACAAAACAGGCATGGCGACCATGGAGGCCAGGCACACGGATAGCGCTGTAGCACAGCATGGCTGGCACAAGACTCCAAGGTGAAGGCCAGGGCAATCAAACCCAACCCTATACTGTGATCAAGTCCAGTGTTGTCTGCTGATGCAGAGAGAGACTTGAGTAAGCCAAGGATCACCTGGGCTTCTGCCTTCAAGGCCTTAAATGTACAGAATGCAAAGACACCATTCGGGTCATTGTCAAGATTGCTAACTTTCTACAGTGTGTTTTCAATTAAGTAAATAAAATGTGGTAATTAAATCAAGATTGCATAATATGTTTTTGATTTGTAATCTCATTTAAATTAATTAACTGACTCAATCCTTGTTTAGTTTTTAAACTGGCCTAGTTATGGAAAGAGTCCCCGGGAGCAAATCCAGCTTTCTATCTCTAAAAACAAGGCAGAGCAATCTGGCATACTTAAGAATCGAGTTGAACGCACCAGCGTAATGTAAACACAGAGGCAAGAGTGTGAGTATGGAGAAGGAGGAGCCCTATGGCACGATGTTGACTGAAAAAATAGTTCTCACACTGGAGAGAAATAAACATTATTTATTCAAAGCATTTCTTTCTCAATTTTATGAAGATTGCATGTTTGTTGGAAGCAAAACATTTCCAGCTGTATTTTAAGTTTCTGAAGAGAGCTGTACAATTTCTAATCTTCCATAAACGCTGCCTGTATCTCACAATACTCCACGAACACGCCACCGTGAACTTCAAGGAACAAGTTCAGTGTAGCTGGCCACAGAAAACCAATCAAGTCCTTTCCAGAGACCTGGCCAGATCCAGGAAAGGATGAGATGGCTCTACTGGCTCCCATCTGGGGGATAGTTTGGATTTCCGTGATAGCACATAATACATTCTGCCCCATGCAGTAGCTGAGACGCTTGCATTTTGAGAAAGGCACGTGGAGTGAACTGGAAATGGAAGGTGGAATGCCCCAAGACTCAAAATCATGGAGGAGAAGTTAAAACTAAATGCTGAATTTCAGCAGAAAGCAAATCAATGTTTATGTCCTTGGTCTGAAATTCTGTTAAGATGAGAGTGTGGAAAAATAAATGCTACTTTCCCCGGAGTCCCCGTCAGCATTTGTTCCCTGCCTACAGAGACTCACATGTCTGTTTTGGCATGCCCCCAGTTTTTCCTGCATTATTTTAAATCTTATACATCACGCTCTGCCTGCAATTGTCCCCTGTGTGCTACGCCATTTCATGTATTTTCCCCAGGCTTAATATCGTTTATTCAGGTTAAAATCAAACCAACACAGACTTTCTAATGTTTCACCTATTATCTTTGTTCCCATGGCAGGACAAGCTCCCTCACACTGACCCTAGTCTGGACTCCTACCTTCCTTGGCCATTGGTACTCTGACCCTAAGCAAACTACTGCAAGCCAATCAGCTTTCACCTTCACCACTAACTAGGCTAACCAACACTAAAACTGGATTACAAGCCAGTGATGATCCATGCCTGTAATCCCAGTACTTGGGAGGCGGAGGCTTAAGGACGGTTGAGAGTTTGAGGTCAGTTTGGATTACTTAGTGAGTTCAAGGTCAACCTGAAATACAAAATGAGACCTTATCTCAAGAACAAAACGACCAGCAGGAGGGGGGTGATGGTAGTGGTGGCGGCGTCGCCTTTAATCCCAGCACTCGGGAGGCAGAGGCAGGCGGATCTCTGTGAGTTCGAGGCCAGCCTGGTCTACAAGAGCTAGTTCCAAGACAGGCTCCAAAGCTACAGAGTCTCCAAACTAAAAGACAAAACCAAAGAAAACAACACTGGATAAGAAAGAGATCAGGACTTGGTCTGAACTGCTCCTAAAGGGAAAGCAGAAAGGTGGTGAAGGAGGGTGGGAGACACTTCACAACACTGACAATGAGAAAGGCTACAAAATTCTTAAACATGTACATTTCTTAACTACTATCTATCTCCCACCCCATAAAATAGTACATGATAAGCCTTCCCGGTTTCCCTCCAGGGTCCTGTCAATCAGGGTAATGAAGAACTGGGTCAGTGTCTGTGTACCCTGCTACATTTTAGACCCATGGAATTGAGACCCACCTGAGTTTTGTTTGCAGCTCAGCACAGCTGTTGGCACACAACAGATGCTCAATCATATCCGCTGAATGAATAGCTACAGTTCTCTGGGAAGCAAGACCTGAACATTTTTGAATACTAATTACAGAGTTGAGTCAGTAATAACCATAAATTTAGGCTGTTTTGTTACCTACATATATTTTCCTTTTTAAGTGTCTGCAACTTCTCTACAAATACAATATAGCAGTTAGTTCAGTCAATGATTCCTAAGTCCTATTTGACCTTCCTCAGTGCTTATTATAGGCAAGTTCTCTAAAATATTTTTTACTTGACTAAAAATATCTTCCTGGGTCTGACCCAGCCATTGATCCCAGTACAGAGGCAGAGGCAGGCAGTTCTCTGAACAGGAAGCCAACCAGGATTATACTGGGAAACCCTGTCTCTCAAAACAACGCTTTGCCAAGTCATTAAAATGTTTATGTTTAAAACATTATATGAGCTGATAGAAAAAATGATGGGCTTACATATCATATATTAGGAATGTGTGATTAATTACCTATCTTTGTTTATTATTAATCATAGAACTTGGACTCATTGATCAGATGAGATACACACACACACACACACACACCTGAAGGCGCCAACGCTGACTTGAACAATGGAGTACGACAAGGAAGAACAGATTTCCACAAAAGGTAAAGGAGGTTCTGTCCATCCATCAACACTTTCCGTTTCTGACACACCTTTATCATAACAGAGGAAATAACCAGAAATGTCACGTGACCAGGAACCCACTGATTGTGGCAGATAATGGCTTCAGTGTTCCAACAGTTCCTTGATAAGTGGTTCAAAGAACTTCTGTCCCTGTTTTCGGGGCAGAACCTAATTTACCAGGAAAACAAGATGGATAACGTATCATTGGAACTAACGCTTTTGGAAAGTAAAAACCGCAGGAGAGGAGAAAATAACCTCCTCTTGTAAATCTTGCATGAGAGGTAAGCCACTAAATTATATTGATAAAATAATAAGCAAAAACCTAACCTAAGCTTTCCTTCATTTTTAAGGGGATATCAATATTATTCTAGTGAAAGGAATGTTTGAAAGAACTATAAAAAGTTTACAATCTAAAGTTACAATGTAAGCTTATAATCTACAACCTTCATAAAACATGAAGATTTATTATGAGATAATATTTCAAATGATCATTTTAAGAAACGTTTTCAAATATAGATAATTCTGAGAATGTTAAGTTGCCGTTTTATAAACCCACTGTGGAATCTACATATGGTTTCTTGGGAGATGAGAAAAAAGGCGAGGAAAGGAACGTCCAGTGCCACAGCCATTTTAAAGAAATAGACCAAAAGAACTTATATCAATGCAAGAAACCATAAAAATGCTCATAATCCCTCCACTTTATCTTTAATTGAGATTCAAACTGCCGCCTCATAATTCAGCTCTATATAAGCTAAATCCAAAATATGAAAAGTAAAAGTAAACAAGTATCTGCAAAACTTCCATCCATATGTCATAACCCTGAAGATATCAGACTTTTGTATGTCAGGGACATCCTGATGTGACAGGTTTAACCCGGATAACTTCCAGCTCCTTAGGGCAGACTCACCGCCCTTGGAAAACAACCGTGGCTAGTGTTCTTATTTCTCTAAACCGATTATCATGCTGCCCCTTTAGAACCGACATGGCCTTCCAATCAAAAAGAAAAAAAAAGTGTATAACCTGCAGAAAAGTCCTAAAAGAACCCAGAAAACCACGTTATTATTCGAGTTCTAGATAGCGTGGACTATAAGGTCAGAACACAGAGGGTCCTTGCAGATTCTTGGTCCCTCCTCTTAAAGATCTTTGTTTCAGCTCTGACAACAAAAAATTGCAACCCATCACAGGTTGATTCTTGTTTCAAAGAGATCTAGGTTCCGGTCCTAGTTAGAGCAAACCAAATTCTTTTTTGAAAACATTCTTAAAATTTAAATAGTAATCAACAAGATCACCCATGGAGAATTCTTTGAGAGGACCATTCAATCCTATATCAGGTAGAATAAAAACACGGCGATCCAATTCCAAAAAAGAAAATAGGTATGCGAGCTTCCTGCTTTCCTCAGATTGCTTTTCTTCTAGAGTACGCCCCTCACCCAACACACCCCAAAGAGAATCGCCAAAGAAAAGCAACTGGTCATCAGAAGCCTCCGTCCCTCAGTTTCTGAGGACTGCCTTGCCCAGCTCTCCTACTTGACTTTAGATGGGTCCGCCAGCTGGGAGCAGTGGCAGGAGCAAAGCAAAAGGGAAGCCTTCATGTTTCCAGTGTGCTTCTCTGTATGCCCTCATAAGAAGAGGTTCGCTTTCCTTTTGCTGATTTCTCCTATTTCTCCACACAGTTCCACGCAAACTACAGACAGAGTACCACTTTTCTTGATCCCTCCGCTTGCTGGTGGTGGTAGGCTGGTGTCTGGGATGCCTTACACGTTTGGCTTGTCGGCTCCTCTAATGTTTTTGGAATTGGTCCCTTCCATGAATTTCCTTCTATTGAGCTACCTGGGAGAAGTTTTGGTTTTCACAGCTAATAGAAGCAGGTACTTTTTGAAATCTGACATTTTTATAATTCTGGATTTAGTCAATATAAGTCAGACTTAATATAATGTCACTTGGAATATTTGAGCACTCAAGAATATCTCAAAAAATAATGAAAAAGCACAAGCACTATTCAACCATAAGCATGACTCTTATACACCAAAGCCTTTGGTGCCACATGATATTGATATTTAAAAATAATAAAATAAGCCAGGTGGTGGTGGAACATGTCTCTAATCCCACACTTGGGAGGTAGAGACAGGCAGATTTCTGTGAGTTCCAGGCCAGTCTGGTCTATAAGAGCAACTTCCTGAGGACCATGGGAGAGGGTAGGAGGGGAGGGGAGAGGAAGGGAGAAGAACAGAAAAAAATATATAGCTCAATAAAAACAATTTGAACACCACAACAACAACAACAAAGAGCTACTTCCAGGACAGCTGGGTTGTTACACAGAGAAACCCTGTCTCAAAAAACAATAATAATAATAATAATAATAATAATAATAATAATAATAATAATAATAATAATGTTTACAAAATACAGTTTTCTGGGACATCTTTTAGTTACCACAATCATCCACTTTCACTTATTCTTCTTTTTCTTGTGGCATAAGCTTTCTCCTTAGTGACTGACAATGTCTCCATGCTCACATGCTGTTTCTATCCACACAACTTCATGTCTTCTGGAAATTAGGAGCTTGATGGATTTTTATATAATGTTATGCAGTTGTAATTCCATGACCTTATACTTCTCTCAGTCACTGAAACTTTCACCATAACTAAATTTTATTTTTAAAGTCTATCCAGGTTAGTTTTTTGTCAACTTGACAAAAGCTATAACCTTTGAAAAGTAAAAAAATGTCCCAACCAGGCTGGCCAGCGGTCAAGCCTGTGGTGCATTTTCTTGATTCTTGGGGGATGTGGGTGGGCCCAGTCCATTGAGCATTGTATCGTCCTTGGGCTGATTGGTCCTGGATGCTGTAAAGAAAGCAGGCCGACTGAGCAAGCCATGGTGAGAAAGCCAATAGACAGAACCCCACCATAGTCTGTGCATCAGTTCCTGCTTCTAGGTACCCACCTGCCTAGGTTCCTGCTCTGACTTCCCTCAGTGATGGACTGTGTTACCTTGGAGTGTGCAGAGAAATAAACCCTTTCCTCCCCAAGTTGCTTTTGATCATGGTGTTTCATCACAAGAGATACCCTAACTAAGACAATGTCTCCTTTGGTCACTGTCAGCCAAATCTGTGACAATCACCACTGAACAGCAAGTAGAGATTTTGCCCACTGAAAGCTGATGTTTAGTAGGAGCTGGCAAGATGGCTCAACAATTAAGAGTATTTGTTGCTCTTCCACAGGACCCAAGTTCATGTCTCAGTACCCACATCAGGTGGTTCACAAACACTGTACACACACAACTCCAGGGAATCCAATACCCTCTTCTGAACTCTGCCAGTACTCACTTGTGCACCTACCCTCACCAGAACCACACATACAAGTATACATAAGCAAAAAGAAAAATAAATCTTTTTTAAAAAAAATATGCTTATTAAATTATTTTGAATTTGACTCTGAGATCTACTTTAATCAATCTGAGCACTGTATGACAAAATTTATAAATTTAACTAAAAAAATATTTATTGAAAAGAAGAAAATGGAAGTAGTCTATGTTTAGCTGGGGGGCTTCACCCCAATCCCCTGGCATCCATATATACAAGGAGTTTGAAATGTTGGGCAGGAAAACTCCATTTCAAGCCCCCTCCCCTGGGAGTGGCCACAGTCCAGACTCCACCTCTGAAAAAGCCTGCCAAATGGTGGCCACTCTCCAGGAAAGGTCAAGACCACTCCCACAGGCTATTTATACTGCCCTCCCCCCAAAAAATGAACATGTGCTCTCCCCTTTTTCCTCTTTCCCTCTCTGTGTTTTCCCAGGGATACCCGGGAGTGCTGGCAGCCATTAAACATGGGTATCTTTTAATTTGGTCTGATATGGTCTGATTGGGAATATTTGCATAGGTGGAGAGGTTGGTCGTTTAAGGAAAAAATACTTAACAGTTTAAATAGAAACAACATGGCCATGAAGGACATTTAGCATCAATATCTACTTTTTCTGTTTCTCATTGCCCTGTTTATGCAAGTGAGAAAGTTGTAGATTTGCAGAGAAACTAAAAAAACGACCTCAACAATACAGACACAGATATATTGCAAAAGCACAAAGAAGCACAGTGAGGATGGCCCCAGACTTTCTCCAGTAAAGAGGTCTGGACACAGGCAGCCCAATATGTGAAGGAAGAAAGTAGGTCTAAAATTTAACCTTCTTTTAAATTACACACTTTTTAGCTGAAACCTACACTTTCATTGTAAGTTATAATTTTGAAAGACAGCAGAAAGAAACAGTTAAGTCTCCCCAATTTTTCCTGTGGATTCTCTAAGCTGGTGCTGTGAAGAGCCCTGAGTCAGAAGGTGTAGCCCACTTAAGCCGGACAAAAGAGGGGCAGTGAATTACTGACATTATACTAAGGAGATAAGTGAAATTCTGAGAAATGCAATTGGCCCAAAAATGTGTACATATGGACTGATTGGGCAAAGAGGCCCAAACTTCCAAATTCATACAACTTATTTGAGGATTTTGCTAGAAGCCAAAATTCTATATCTGTTTTACATATACATAACAGACAGAAGAAAACGAACTGAAATATGACTGTCAAATGTTTGTTCGTTCCTTTGTTTGAATCAGAAATGTGGGATACCTCTTCTCCACCTCCCTTCTTCTCTGTCTCTGATGTCCACCGTCCATCTCAGGAAGTTCAGATGACCTCAAAGGGCATCTCCTTACCTGGGTCTGCCTAAGACTGTGCATGTTGGCTATCAGTGCCAATGGAGGCCCTACAGAGGGTACTTGGGGGTCTCTCTGCTCAATAATAGGGCTGCAGCAATTAACTTACTTCATAAGAGTGATCAGCCGTGAATGAGGCAAAGGGCTTTGCACACCACTGACCAGTGGCCAAGGTAAGATTTAACCTAGTAAAGGGAAAAACATCTACAGCTCCCACCCATCAGCCTGCAGAGCCCTGCCCCACCCAGAGGGGCACAGTTCCTAGCCCCCTGATTAACAAGTGGCACTTGCGGCTTGTTTCTTTTTCACCTGTTGGAAGTAGCCTAATGCTTTGCAAACTCAGTATAAAAGAATGAATAATGAAAAAAAATGTGAGAAAGTCCAGATAAATTTTCAAAGACATAAAACAGAAGTAATCACAAAGAAATGACCATAACTATATTTTCTTGGAAGTCTAAACTACAAATGACCAGGCTTTCCTTGTGCTGCTAGACCATGCTCATTTCTGAGGTGTTGATTCAATGACTTCAGAAGGAGCCCAAGGTGAACAGAAAATCCAGTCATCCCAGTATGGACCCAAAGTGCCCTCCTCCCTTCAGAGGAGAGTCTGGTATGGTATTCACAGAGACTGGTATGTTTCAAAAGTGGCAATACTGAGTTTTCTTTCACTGAGAAAGAATGTACAGTTATCTATGCCACTCCAAGAAAACCAGAATATATGGAGCCCTGAAATGAGAAAGAATCTTTAGGCTATAACGAAAGATAAGAGCATCTATGGTTTAAGAAACTGTTTTCCTTCCAACTGCTCTCATAAAGAAAAAGAAAAAAGAAAAAAAGAAAGAAAAGAAACTGTTTTCCAAAATTCCCTTTGCAAACACAGGCTAACAAGATAGTAACAAAATTCCTTGTTAATATAATCTGATTTTTAAAAATGGAATAATTAGCTGACATGATCCATTCACCTGGCATGCAACAGCACTTATTCCCTTGGCCCAGGGCAAAGCCAACAGCACTGTGGAAGGATGGGAATTTCCCCTCTGCTGCTTCACAAGCATGCTTGCATTGACTGAGCTTCTTACTTTCTGTTTACCTGGATTAGTGTTAGACACAACAAAAGGTGCAGAGGTGATGAGATAGTCTCAAGGCCATTATTCCTCCCCGGAGACTTCCAGAAAGGTATCTAAGTGCAATTTGTTTAGGATAAAGTGAAAAAAAAAATAGAAACTCACCCGAGAATTTTGAAAATACAAATAAATGATTTAAAAAAAAACTTGCATGTATATTTTACCTAAGTCCACATTTTTCCCACTAGAAGTCAAAAATAGAAACACATATGGATTCTGAGCTTCAAAATGTGGAAGAGGTTTCTTTTGCTGGGGACCAATATCAAATATAAGCCTCCATGAACACTGGATACTTGAGCCAAGAACTCTACTCCAAATATGTTATCTTTAACCATAATAAAACAAACAACAGCATTAAGATGCTGTCCTTAATTGTGTCTGCTCCCCAGGGAAGGCAGCCACCAAGGCTGCTTGAAATCAAATTGAGAAATTAGAAGTAATTTTACTCCCAATTTTCCTCATTCCACTAAAAAGGAAAAATAAAAATGAATCCGTCCCAAGTTCATTGTACTCATTAACGATAGACTCCTCAGTAAAACCACAAAAAAGGACAAACAAACAAACAAACAAACAAGCAAGCAACCCACCCAACCCTATTTGAGTATTTGGTTTGCAGTTTTAAGCAAACCTTTGATATTTGATCTCTGACTTCCTAATCTCCTCAGAATGTGTTGTCAGTCTCAGGGGAGGTTTTTATATTTAGAATTACAAATGTAAACTTTCCATCAGTCCTTCATTAATGAAGAATACACCTGGTAGCTTGGGTCCAGTCAATGAAGAAGTGTGAAAGACCCATTCCATGGGTTGTGAACCAGCTAAACAACAGAGATCTTTCTTGGTTTACACTGGTAGGAGGTGATAAAGCCAGCAACAGGGCCTTTACAGCTTTCCAAGCACTTTCACCTACATCATCTGCAATTCCAAAAGAGTCCCTTGTGCTTGGCTCCATCCATGACAAAGAATGTGACTGGAGAACTTGCAGAGGGAGGAGATCTCACCTCCATTCTTCCTTGCAGTTGCCCTGGTGACTTTGTGACTTCAGGGATGTCACCTACCCACTCTGACTTACTCCTCTACTTCAAACGGTCTATCATAAAACTTTTTAAATATGTATTTATTCCATCCCACTAGGGTATTAGAGCAATGAACTTTTTTAAAAAAAGATTTATTTATTTATTATGTATACAGTATTCTGCCTACATATATCCTATAGGCTTGGAGAGGGAACCAGATCTCATTACAAATGGTTGTGAACCACCATGTGGTTGCTGGGAATTGAACTCAGGACCTCTGGAGGAGCAGTCAATGCTCTTAACCTCTGAGCCACCTCTCCAGCCCTTGATAGGACCTTTTTTCCATTGCACTTTGATCTCTATAGGGAAAGCGGCTACAAAAATAAAGGCATTGTTGTTATTATTCCAATTGAGTTATTTGGAAATGATCATCTTGATGGAGCCCTCAGATACAGAGCAGAAAATTCTACTAAGTCCTCTAGGGGACAATTGCCTCCTGGCAATTATACCCATAACTGCATTTCCTTATTACTGTTATAAAAGCCTATAGTTCAAGGAGAGGCAAAAAGGGAGTTTAAGAAAAATGACGCTGTCTTCAATGGAAGATGCTGAGCTTGCAAATTTGGGACCCAAGGCTTTAGGTGAACTCTGAAGAACATGTGTTCTAAATTAGTAGTGTTTGTTAGTCACGTCAGAAAGCTGGGCGTCCCTGCGGCTGCAATTTTTCAGCAGATTTTAGAAGTCAAAAATGGAGGGGGGAAATTACAACAGTAACCTGGGCCCAGCTCTACAAAACGACAATACAATGACAAGAGTGGCCCAGAGCAGTGATGTTCTCTCTGCAAAGCCTGCACAGTACAAAGAGCATACAAGAAAGTAAGGCTTGTACTTAGGAGAAAAACACATGTCTAATTTTTTATGAAAATCAGAAAAACAATATCAAGACCATGCTGAACTTTCCCTGAGTCTTCAGGCAAAATGTGACACTCCCCTCTGTCAATCAGCAAACACCACTGAGAAACAGCAGGTAGCTCTATGTCAGTCAGTGGTCCATGATCCTCAAATGGAAGTTTTTCTACGTAAGGAACACAATGTCTTTGCCATATAAAGGAAGTAGAAGAGGTGCTGAGTAGCTCAGCGGTGGAGCCCTGGCCGAGCATGCAGTAAGTCCTGAGTACAACCTTCGGTACTTAAAAGAGACACAGAACTTCCAATGCAGAATAGGCACCACAATGCAGACACAGGCTGTGGCTGGTTCCATGTGCCACACAAAACACTAATAAAAAAAAAAAAAGCACAGAGCTTAAGAAAGGAAATTATTGAAAGGGGGATTTCTTATTATTAATGTTCTAGAACTTCAATCTTCTAAAAAGTGTTATCTCCTGATGGTGATTTGCATATCATCTGCTGATGCAAGCTAAGCATGAGGTGATCCAAAGAGATCAACTGAAAAGGACATGCGAGACCATTTGCTGCGCAGGGACAAGAAATGTTGTCTTATTTTGAAACCAATGTCTTATTTTGTAAGCCTCTTCAGTCCACACATTTAGCGAGTGTGAGAGTCATTAAAGAGGTTTATTAACAGCCCTGGTTCCTGAACCTCAGTCCCAATGGTTGTGATTCCCACAGCAATGTCAGGGCCAAGAAAGTGGCACTTCCATCCTTCAGCTCCCAGTTAACTCACCCACTGTCCTCAGGCCATGTACAGGTTGCTAATTGTTATTCACAGATGCCAAAGAGGAAAGCAGACAAGTTCACAACTATCAAGTCCTTTAAAAAAAAAATGCAAGCCTTTAGCCAAAACCTATCTCTACACTTTTCTCTTCCTGCCATGCAATGCATCAGGCTTTGGCCAAAGATCACAAGTAAGCTGGGAATCCTAAAAAGCAGCTGCATTCAGATCCTCCCTGAACCCTTCTGAACTCTATCACACTCCACAGGGCTGTGAACAGAACTGGACTAGAAGCACCCTCCCGGGCTGGCTCAGGGATGCGTCAGGTTCAGATCCAAGAGATCTGAAGTGACCCTGGGTTCCACTCTCAGCATTCAGTTGTATGGTTTTCTCTAACTCGAGCACAGAAGGATTAAAAGAAAACACAAATATTGGCATAGGTGACTTGAGGTTACTTGACCTTTCTGAAGGAAGGAAGATTTTTGGCAACCATAACCTGGCAGCTGTCTGGAAGGCAAGGCCAGGACACAAAGAGGAAGACAGGAAGCGGGGAGCTGGCCATGTGTCCTTGGCAGGCAGCAAGGCAGCAGGGTGAACCACCTCATCCCTGCCAAACCAGAAACAGCGGGGAAAGCCCAGCTAATTGGCAAGTCGCAGCCGGCTACAGTGTCCATCCTCCACTTTCAACGACTGATGAAGTTAAATGGAATGCCAGACCCTAATCTACTTAAACAGGATCCTCCTCTACTCTCTCAGAAACTTAATTTGCTTCTATGTGTGTTTCCCTGGGAAGTGGTAAGGCGTATCTTAAGACGGCAAGGGCTGAAAAGAGTTTAAAGGAAAAATGTTCTGGAGTCTGGTCATGCCTGTGTGTGTGTGTGTGTGTTTGATTTTAACTAGCAAACCCTCCACTTGCTCATTTTCACTCAAAGAAAACTCAAGTCGACATTGTATATTGAACAAGATCTCCAGTCCATTTGGAGGACTCGGGCATTTAAAAACAAATGACGAAAACCCTCTAAGACACCCAAGGAGGTTGCAGAGCCACACCCATTTACAGTCAGCTACTGTTTTTACTTTGGCATTAGTTGGCTCAACTGGAAGGGATGATGCAGCAGCATCTCACGGCTTCTGGTCTTTTTTTGCTGTTCAAGTGGGGGTTCACAGAAGGGAGGGGCAGAGGAAGCTGTGGAAATAAACTGAGCCTCAATTCTGCTGCCACCAGGGTGAATCTAGGGACCTGGGCACTGAAGCATAGTTTTCTCCCTGGAGTGCACTCAATGGTTGTGCACATTTCATTTCATTTTTTTATGAAATTATTAATGTCTTCCCCAAAACTCACATTAAAATTTCAGCATGCCTACTGCTTCTTTAAGCAGTAGCCAATACTAAAATTAAATTGAAAAGAAATTGTAAACACCTTCTTCAGAACTGGAGAAAGAAATATACTACAGAGGAACACAATCCACTGTTTTCTACCAGAAATTTCTTAAAGTCACAGAACTTTTGTCCTTTAAAAATTTCCTTCCTCAAAAAGAAAATGATAATGTAGAAAAATAAACAAGGACATAGTATGCTTGACTCTGTTCTGAGAAGCAAAACAAAGGGAAACTCAGTACCACCAGGTCTGCACCTAACAGGGATCACAGTAATCTTCCAGTCACCATCAGAGTTCACTGCTGCCTCAGCGCCATTGCTGCTATTCCGATCAGTCACAAGGTGTCCTAATTGACTTCGGACTCAAGTATCTGGAACCCTTCAAAGGCTCCCCCTTCTTGCCTTTGGGGACCACTTCCTTTGTCTATGCAAGCCTCCTTTTGTGGGAGTTCTTTCTGAAGTTGATGGCTAGCTTTTTCTCTACTGTGGGTCCCCCTCGGTACTGTCACTTCCACTGACCTACCTCCAGGTTCCCTCCTGCATCCCCAGGGCAAACTCCACCATCTCCACATTGGTAAGTCCTACTCACGTCTGGGACTCCCAACCCTTAGCTGCTAACCCTGCTCTCACTTGAACTGCAAAGTCCTCCTTGGTGTGACTCCTGAAGGGCTTCTGCCCACTCTCTCCAAGTCAGTGATTAGAAAAGACTCATGTTGGAAACCCCTCACCTCAAAGCCACTCCCCTCTCCTCCCTGCCCCCACCCCCGTGTCAGCTTTCAGGTGTTGGCCCAGACCTTACCTTTTAAGGTCCCTCCCTCTTGTCTTGCTAATTGCAGGTCTCCATGCTCTTTACCCATGTGGCTTTCATTACTGAAATGTCCCTACTCTGACGTCAGACAAACTCCAATCTCATCTTTAAAGTGCTTGATTTCCTTCGTCTGGTATACTCTTCCTGGCCCTCTCTCTGCATCCACCTAATGAGACCACCCTGCAGGGCCCACAGCACTCTGCTCCCCTCTCTAATACAAGGCTTTAACACGGCAGCACAGCTGGTTGTTTGTGTACTGTTTCCTTCCATAACCGTGACTGCCTGTATCCTAAGGCACCTTGCATAGTCTGGGGCATCTATTTACACTGCAGAAAGAGTGTTATATTAAATATCCTATCCAAAAAAAATAAAATAAAAAATTTAAAATAAAGAAATATCCTATCCATGGAGAAATGGCATGAAAATCATCTTTTCCCTCAAGAAAGAAAATGAGCTACCAGTTTATACAAACAACACCCAACAGTAGGATTCTGGAGCTGGTAAAAAGCTCAGGGGCAGCCCAACGGGCTAGCATGCATGAGGCCCCTTTTGTTCAGTCCTCAATAACAAACAGAATGCATGGAATACCTACATCATTTGCCCCTCTGTGTGTTTTTAGAGGGCTGAAAGTTAACTATGTTCCTTCCATTTATCATTCTCTTCCAGAGTTATTAAAACACACCTTGTATGGAACACTTTAATGTGTACTATATTGATGTTCATTCACTTGCAAAAAAAAAATGGTTCTGATTAAAACTTACAAGTAAGGCCATCTGTGGTGGTGCACTCCAGGGACAGAGCAGGTAGGCTCCAGTAGGTATGAGGCCAGCCTGGTCTACATAGGTAGTCAAACTAGTTATGGTGAGACCCAATTTATCTTGAAAGTCATCTCAAAAAAAAAAAAAATCATGTGGTCACATCCTAGTCAAGAACCTTGAGAAAGACTAAATGAAGGACTCTAAAGAAGTCCTAAGAGGAAACACCATAAAAACTGGTTTTCTATTAAGGGAAAAAAATACATTAAAAAATTCATAACCAGGGCTAAAAAAAATGCTCAGTAATTAAGAGCACTTCCTGTTCTTGAAGCGGACCCAGGTTTGGTTCCCAGCACCCACATGGTGACTTACAACCATCCATAATTCCAGTACCAGGGGACCCACTGTAACCCTCTAACCTCTATAGGTACCAGGCATACCTGTGGTTCAGATACATGCATATATACAAAGATACATATATACATACAGGCAAAACATTGATAGACATAAAATTAATCTTTAAAAGAGAGAAAAAAATTAAAATGAAAGAAAATCATAACCAGGACAAAGTTTCCATTAGGAATAAAGGCATAAAGCAAATTATAAATTTAAAATCGCTTTTAATAAAATATATCCATATCTATGGCATATATATATATATGAGAACTGTATAAGCAAATCATTGCAAAGAGACTTCATGGATCATGACGTCATATTCCTTATGTGGGGGGACTTTTTACAATGTCAGTTAATTCCAAATTTATCTTTTAAAACTCCATGACCTCTACCATTTTTTAGGTTAGCTAAAAAAGATCTATTGACTGGCTTTGTGAGCAGAACAGTTGAATGTTACTCTAGATAGAAAATTATTTCTTTCAGTCTATAAGAATAATTATCATGGCGATCACACAATTATTATATCTGTAAGAACTGTTATTGGGAATTTATCTCTGAAGCCGTCTCACGCATTGCAGGGGACATTTATCTTTTATAATGATCACCAACACAAGTGTCTTCATGCAGCTCCATAAGTGATTTTACCTCTTTCTATTAATATCCTCTTGCATGCTTTGAGAGCCAAAGGAGACAGCCCCCACATTTCTCCCCCAAAGCAGTTCTGAGTCAAGCCAGGACTGTGGCATTTTTGAGACAGAAAGTTATGCTTCCCCTTCATGGCAACTGAACATTCACAGTGCGCTTTCCTAAATGGATGGAGCCCCCCGAAAAGCCCCTCAAATCTGTGTTTCATAAACTGTACTCTAAGAGAAGTAGCAATAAAGTTTATTACAGAGCTAAAGTATCTGCATAAACCCGGTTAATTGAAAAGTGGGTGGAGAAGGCTGCCAAATTAAATGTTTACATTAGCACAGCTGTATTGTAAAAACATTCTGCCCCCTGTGCTTTGTAATTATAAGATATTTCTGGACTGTGTATCTCTACAAAGTTTATCTCCACTGCCAAGAGTGTCTTGGCACAGAACGGCTGCAGCTCTTGGCAGCCAGGGCTCTGCGCGGGCAGATCTAAAATGGCTGCCAAGCGGCCTCCTGAAATGTCGCCGGCCTGCACTGGGCCAGGGCAAAGGCCACTGCGGCTGGGCAGGGCTGGAAGCTGTCACAGAGGCCAGAGGCCATTTCCCACAAGGATAAGAGATGGTACCACAACTTATTGTTTTGTTTTGTTCCCTAAAGCTGCTTCAGAAACCACAGAGCATTATTTGAAGGCTACAAGTTAGAAACACAAAACAGGGGTCTGGTTCCAAATTCCATCTCAGTCACAGGTGAGCCTTCAATGCTTTCCGCTAATTAAAGAAGCTCATTTAAATCTGTGTGAAAAGGTAAAATTTAATCCTCCTGACCACACTTTAATTTACTGTGGAAGAGCATGCATGGGCCAGTTGCCATTTGCGGTGGTGAAATGTGCTCACACTTGGAGCCCCAGCACAGTAAGGGTGTATAGAAAGAACATGCAAGATCAATCTGCTTCTCTCTCAGCCTTTTAAAGGCTATGGTTCTCGTATATCATTCAAATAACATTATATAAAGCAACCTTTTTATGCTTTTCTCTGGCAAACACCTCGATTTGAGGAATTAATTGTCCATAGCACAAAACCCACCTAATTGAGACAAGTGAAATAAAATCCATAGTTCTTGCATAGTTCTGCAAGACACAGAAGCTGAGCAAAGGGGCAGGGAGAAAGGAGGGAGGGAGGGGGAAGGCAAGAAGGAAAGGAATGAGGAAGTGAAGGGAGGAGGAGGTGGAGGGGACTGTGTGAAACTAAGATACCTTGAATTCTTAACAGTAGAATATAAAAAAAATAAAACCCAAAGGGACAAAGGAAGTAGTCCCAGCAAGATGTATACTGTTTTCTCTCTCTCTCTCTCTCTCTCTCTCTTTCTCTCTCTCTCTCTCTCTCTCTCTCTCTCTCTCTCTCTCTCTCTCTCTCTTAAAACTGAAACCCAGCTAAAATGCTGTGTCCCCCAAATGCCAAATGTTGCCTAATGAGGCTACTGGGTTTTTCTTTTAAGGCTTTTAAGGCGTTCTACAAGTTTAAGCTCAGGCTGATAGACACATTAGGACCAATGTCCTATCCTGTAACCATTATTGGCAGTGATCAGTAAGCTTCAGTTGAATCCAGCATTCTTGCCTGTGCTCAGAGAATTCAGAGGTAAGACATGAACTCCAAAAACCTAACACAGACTGGTGACACTCATTACATTTACTGTGCTTACTCACATGAATGTCCTGTCCTTCGACCTTTAATTGCATGCCCACACACTCGGCACAACCACACTAATAATTTTTGCTTTTTTTAAATCACCATTATAATCTGGAAGAAGGCCTAACATCTCCTTAATGCTTATTGAGTGTGTGCACATGACTGTACAGCTGTGTTCACCCAGGCATGCTTGTATAGCAACCAATGGCTTTCTCTGCTGCTCTTCACCTCGGTTTTTTTGAGGCAGGATCTCTCACCAAACCAGGAGATTGCCTCTATGGTTATACTGGCTATCCTACAAGCCCCCCTAAGGTCCTCCTTGTCTCCACCTCCCAGTGCTGGGATGACAGGTGCCAGCCATGGCCAGCTTTTATGTGGATGCTAAGGATCCAAACCAAGGTCATAAAGCTTGAGCCATAAGCACGTTACCCACTGAGCCATCCTGAATCCATTCCAAGGGTGTATTACGCATACTGTCTGCTTGCCAGTATTTATGTAAAAACACAGAAGCATGGCCACTTTCCCCAGAAATTTCTTAAGATTTGTTTATTTTATGTATATGCATGTTTTATTTATATGTATGTATGTGGAGCACACGCTACCTGGTGCCCTATGGAGGTCAGAAGAGGGCTGATAGATTCCCCTGGACTTGGAGTTACAGAAACCTGGGTACTCTAAGCAGAGTCGCCTGTGTTCTTAATCACTGAGCCATCTCTCCGGTCCTTCAGTGGAAATGTCTACAGCAGGACAATTTCTCACCATTATTATGACTCTATGTATAATACATCTAGGCACAAGTTTTTTACATTAGTTGTCAGAACGGTAGCTATCATAGCCATGTAAGGATGGGTCACAGTGAACAATGAGCCAGAGTCAGTATGTTCAGAAGACTTCTCTAGGTTCCCTGGGGCCGACTAACCCTCTGAAAACGCGAGCTGATTTGATTTACTTTTCGGAAGTTTTACGGTCTGATTCTGCTAACCTGTCATTTTCCTTTTTGAGAGTTTCCGGATTCCAAAACAATAATCTATACAAGGATCATTCAACCAATGGTGATTGATCGCCTTCTGCATGCAGGGCTCTGTTCTGGAAGAAAGACCTAGGCAAGCAAGACCCTGGTTTACAGCAACGCTCGAATTTGCTTGTATAAAGCCATGACGAATATTCCCCACATTCCAACCTGAAATACTCCTTTCTTCCCCTTTGTATCAGTGGCTGTATGTTGAGAGGGAGTCAGGCTGGGAGCGGCTGACTAGCCCTTTACATAACCATCACTGCTCTACAGGGCCACGCATAGATTTCATTCTAGCAGGAATGAAGAAGGTGGGCTCTGATCACTGTCATTTTAAAATAAGAAATGTGGACCGATTATGCTCAGCTAATACATAAAAAAGCAAGAAATTAAACCTGAGACAATCTTGACTCTACAGTCCAATTTCAATGACTGTCTTTCCAAGTCTGAGTGTTACTATTAGATCAAATAAATAAAAACTATAGGTAGAGGTGTCCCCTCTCAAGCTCCAGGGGCTCTTGGTCAATTCTCCTCACTTTTGACATATAACTTTCCAATATTACAGACAGAGACCTCCCTTGAGTGGAGGCTGCTGACTGTGGTAAGCTGATATTGTGGTTTTGTAATGTGCTCAAACGGAGACCAGAAAACCCTGCTGCCCATGGCATGCCACAAATTGAAGCCTGTGCTGGCACACTGCAGTGACAGGCCAAGGGCCAGTGAGTACAAGCAGCTCCACAGTGATAGCATCCTCATCAGTCACCACCCTGATTACACCCGCAAACCTCCCAATCTCCCGCCACAGTCCTGAAACTTCCAGGGGATCAAGTGCTCCCCTGCTAAGCCCCCTCTCCCTCCCAGGAACACTCTGATGTCTTCCATTTTCATTTTTTTACATGACTGTTAATATAGTCTTTGTGGCTGGTACTTTACCAGAGCTACCAGGCTGATCACTGTCCTCCAACTATAGAGAACAGCCAGTTCTCACTGTACACCCCCCACCTCGACCCCCCCAGAGACAGAACTCCACCACCATCTTCAACACTTCCTCATATACAGATCAAGTCCTCAGACAAGGGGCGGTTCCTTTCTGCGGTGGATGTAATCAGTTATAACGCAGTACACAGCACTGGGAAATTCAAGAGGCAACTGCCTCGGTTTGAAAAGATGGCAAGTGACAGAACAATGATGGAAATAAAAGTGGGAAAAGTCTACTCCCAAGGAGTTCCATCACCCCAAAGTCATGTGAGTCACTTTATACCTCAAAACTGAGAGAAGGAAATAAGATCAGATTTGTAAAAGCCGGTATGGCTTAAATTCTGGTTTTACTATGTGTGAAGTCTAATATTCATTCTCTAGATATTTTTTACTTCCAGAAGATCTGTCTTTCTGTCTTTCTTTCTTTCTTTCTTTCTTCCTTCCTTCCTTCCTTCCTTCTTTAAACAAAGCCCCTCAAGAGTATTGTTCATGGAAGGGCATAAAATTCCTTGAAAAGTTTCCCCTCACCTTTAGGAACTTGAGGTTATTTTCCTTAGACCACTCAGCAATTTTTAGAAGGTACAAAGGCCTCTTATCTGTGGGGCCTGGGTAGACAAACTGTATACGCCACACAATGCTTTATCTGGTCTCAAAGAGCTAGATCATTAAATTCATCTAGACCTACTGACTAAATTGATCTATTTTTAAAAGCTTACAGTGTGATGTGATTTTTAGACTTATTCCTTCCTTGTAAGGTTCTAGACTAAAGGAGAAGGGAGAAAAGATCACAGGTTGAAAGAACAAGAAATTGTGAAAGGATGAAAACACAATGCCGTCTGATTCATAACAGAGCAGAAGAAGCAGGGAAATATTTGTCAGTGCTGACTATTCAACATACTCAACCATGATCTACAGCAAAACTATGCCACCTGTCATGTGACTCACCAGTACAAATAAACTCAGCTCTTAAATATGTCAAATCATATAAATAAGAAAATACAGTAGATAGCCAGGTTTTTTTAAATGAAGATTTCTTTTAAAAATACACTTTTCTACCTACTTCTAGTTATCATTATTCATCTCCAACACTGAACTAATATTTAAGTGAGGTCTTTCATGGTACTACTGCTGACGTCATAGAAGCAAGATGACCACAACTGGTCAGCAATGTGGCAAGGAACACTGACAAAGACTCGACGTTCACTAGAAAGCAACTGTGGGAGAATGCAGCTTTAATTGTGCATACATAGTTTTATTCATGAAGATGAATAACCAACCAAATCCCACACTATGGTGTCCTGGCCTCATAACACATTAATAAAGTTTCTTAAAGGTTTTGGCAGGGGGCCAGCACAGCCCATTAACTCTTTGCAAGCTGTAAAAGGAAGGAGAGCCATTTCGGTCTGTTTTGTGGTTATGAATGAAACAGCGGGCGGCCTGCATGGAAACGTCACTTTGGATATGGTGGTAGTAATGGACGCTTTGCTGATCAGTTGTGGAGAGCTGTGGAGAAGTTAATGCATCCCACCACAGCCAGGCTGCAAGTCTGTGCTGCAAAGCTAATCACTGTGAGCAGGGGAAAGAGCAGAGGCCTCCAAGTTCAGTCTGTTGATCTTGCTAATAGGCTGTCACACTGCATCTGGGTAAACGTAGCCACTGTGAAACCCAAAATTATAGAATACATCTTATGCCACTAAGCTGTTCTCTGTTCATGATTTTTTTTTTTGGGTCATAAAACCTTGCTGCTTGGGCATATACTTCATGAAGCCTGGACTGTAAAAATAGAAAAAAAATTTAAAAAACATTCTCCCTTTCCTGTGCTTTGTTTAACATGCTTGAGTTAAGTCATATAAATATCTACAACAATTGGTAGCCACGTGTTTTGTCTCCAACTTTGCCTAACAATTTGAATTGAAGTGCTGCACTTCTCCCCAAAGCTTTGCAATACCATCTGTCCTCATTTCCACAACACCACAAACATTTTCCTTTGGGGAAAGCATACAATATCTCGCTTTTTTTCCAGAGCAAAAACTAGAAAACTTCAATGAAACTAAACATATAGAGAGGCATCCAAGTCACCCAGTAAAGCCCTGAATACCCAGGGGCCATCCAAGCTATGGGGTCAGCGCAAATACACGGTGCATTTCAGACACCTTGATGGTTCAGATCTTTCCTGTATGCTATTAAATGATAAAAGTTGTTTGTTTTTAAAAGTCTTACAAATATAATTGGAAAGTTTTAAAAATATTTTAATGATATTTTTGTTTGTTTTTTATTGATTTTATTGAGCTATACATTTTTCTCTGCTCCCCTACCTGCCTCTCCCCTCCCTTTCAACCCTCTCCCGTGGTCCCCATGCTCCCAATTTCTCAGGAGATCTTGTCTTTTTCTACTTCCCATGTAGATTAGATCCATGTATGCCTCCTTTAGGGTACTCATTGTTGACTAGGTTCTCTGGGATTGTGAAGTGTAGGCTGGATTTCTTTGCTTTATGTCTAAAAGACACTTATGAGTGAGTACATGTGATATTTGTCTTTCTGGGTCTGGGTTACCTCACTCAAAATAATGTTTTCTAGCTCCATCTATTTGCCTACAAATTTCAAGATGTCATTTTTTTCTGCTGTGTAGTACTCCATTAATAAAGATTAAAATTCTGAGTTACAGACACTGAAAGCCTAGACTACTTCATTATTTATGTCATTTTGGTTATGCAAAAATATCTAAAATGTACACACACACAAATACAGGTGCATGTACACAACACATCCTCACTCATACGCTATAATCTCCAGCCAAAGACAAATAGTATCATTAGTTACTTCTGGATGTTAAAGTCACAAATTGACTACAATGATCTACCAATTCATATGAGGCCAAAAATGAACATTTCAAGGAGAAGAGACAACAATAATAACAGAAAGCATAGTTCATTCTTTACTTTTGTTTAAAGTCTTATACTAGGAAAAAAACAGGAAGAATATTTTTAACCTTCACACGTAAGTGTTCTTGGCTGGGTCCTGAAGTGTCCTTCCTTCTTATTTCAGGTTTCGTTGAGTCCATCCAGAAGTGTTATTATTTTAGCTGTGTCTCTTGTATACTGTATGTTTTCTGTGAATTGTTGCCTTTGACTACATAAAAATGTAGGAAATGTGGCAAGAGCTGAAATTCTTATCTATAGGAACCAATCATTTTGTTTCTATTTGGACTAAAAGCCAGAAATGGTATTCAATAATTGTCCTCTAATAATTTAGAATGTGTTAACTTTAACATTTATACATGTTATATTATAGCCATATGCATACATTTATTATGCACATATATTAATCTATACTTGCATTATATCTGTATATCTATACTCTGCCATGTTAGAAACTGTAGCTTGGAAAAGGCATGGTATAAAACTGCTATTTGTTCTATTTAAAAACAAGATTGCCAACAATGAGATGGTTTAGCAGATAAAGACATGCCTCATTTCAGGAGAACCCATGTGGCAAAAGAGAGAACTGACCCCAACAAGGGTTCTTCTGACCTTCACACTTGCCCATGCACAGACTACAAGACTGGTCCTAGTCCCACAAACCCAGCAACTTGCATAGAATAGTTTTTGGTGCTTAGAGGTAGTGTATGTGTGTTAATAGTAACATTAAACTGCAGTATGCTTTTGAAACCTAAAATTAGAATTTCATCAGAAAAACTGCATCCACAGAACAACCTAAATTCAGATATGGGTGAAATCTGAGGAGTCTCTTAAAATAAATGCACATTCTTACCTATATCAACAGTTTGAATCAAACAGAAAGAGATGGGATATGACAGTTGTGTAGACTGGTTCTATACTACCTAAAAACCAAAGTAATACAATAATTTTAGTGACTTAAAAATGGCAGGCACAGCTATGAAAAGCAGTGAAAATGGGGGGAGGGGACTGTGACTACCCTATTGTCCACTTGAAACAAAGGAAAAAGGCACTGTACCCGATGCAAGCCACTGGACAAAGGTCGACCTGAGTACAGAACACAGAACACAGAACACAGACTCAGGTAAATCAAGACCCAAAAGCTGGTGCTGAGAGTCATGACCGGCAGTTATGGATTCCTAAGAGAGATGAGGCATGGAGGTCCTGGGCAGCTCCCCACCATCCTGACAACTGCAGCTGACAGGTGTCGGTCAACCAGTCAGCTCCTGTGTTTCCCAATGAGACTAGAGAAAAAATAACTGAGGATGAGGAGGCACAGATAAGACACTAACTGGGAGGAAACACTTCAGAAGGTGCTTTGGCATCAAGAAAGAATTAAGCATTTACGTGATCACTCCCCTACTCAAAATATCCACAGTGAAATGTGTCACTGGGTTTAATGGTAACTTCAGTTTAACTGGCAAGTAATGCATATGGCTTTAGTGTTAATGCAAATAAAGCACCAACTGTCAAAGAGTAAGGACCACCACAAGAGGCTGGTAGGCATGCTTTAACAATGAATCCCTCTAACACAAAACAAGCCCAAATTAACAATGTCTCTGAGACCTGGGCCTGCAGCTATGAGCACTGTCCATAACCCGCTAGAATGAGGAAACTAAAAGACCAGTGTTAATAACCAATATACTTCTCTCTAAACAAGAAAACCAAACTACTGTAATCCACTTCAACACTTGATGAGCTCTAGAACCCACTGGTGACTTACTATCACTTAGAGACTGTTGATAAACTCGGTTCCTGGTCTGGAAAGCTGTGTGTGCGACCGTAAACTCACTGAATTCTTAAACTGAATCATCACTCAGTGGATAAAACAAAAAAATGTAAAACCCAATGTACCACCTCATAACGGGTTTACTACTAAAACGACTTGATAAGTTCAAAAGGCAACTAACAATATTCAACCCAAAATACAACATTATGCATTTCAAACTTTTCAGTGTAATTCAAATGCATTTCCAATTGAGCAATAATGTGAATGATTTAGGTGAACCACATCAAATATTTTGTAACTCTTCTGAAAAAAAGGGTTTAAAAAATTGGTACTTTATAACAAAATAATTCCACTGAGTTTAGTACACTTTACACTCACAAAAGCTTTTCCTATGAGCCCCCTTATCCCAGTAACCTTGAAAGGGAGGTATCATTGTCCCCATTTCATAGATAAGACATTGAGGCACAAAGAGATGCAATGTTTCACCCAAGGTCATGGTCTGGTAGGCTCATGCCTAGAGAATAATTAGCTCAAGTTACATAAAGGCGACTTCCTTCTTCCCCATTCCAGCCCCAGAGACATAAACACAAAAGCACAGCAGGGAAATGAGAGAGCTGAAAATTCCACCAGCCACCTTCCCGTGCTGCTCACCTTAGCCCACTAGCGCTTCTGTGATCCTTGCTGAAGGGAGACAGAAGACATCGTCATGTCCTTTAAAAATATCACAACAGATCTCTCGCTACCTGGAAAGTCTCCATCACAGAAAAACATAGTAAGAAGTCTGCCGTGTAAGCAGAGTCTTAAGAAATGACTTGCTTACCAAGGACGCCTTCCTTGGTTAAATATGGGATTCACAATAGTTCTGTTGCCCTTTTATCCTGCACATCAGGGGTTCTTCAGCTTTAACATGCCTAAGAATCACTTTCAGAACTTATTCTAACAGTTCCCGGCCCATCTTCAGGGGCTGAATAAGTCAGAGCAGAACCCTTGTCTCTGCATGTCACAGGAGCTCACATGAGGCCAATGCTACCAGTCCAAAGACCATATTGGAGAGTACAATGACATGGTAATGCGGGAAACACTTCAGAGAGAGTACATGTGACTATACTACTTTCCAGAGGGCAAGGCTTCTAAAGCTTAATAGGAAATCCCAAGTATTTAATGTGTACAGCACATGGGCATCCAGGACTCTAACCAGATAACCAGGTTCATCTTAGGATTCCACTTGGGATCATCATCAGCAAGAAGCCTTCACTCAGCTGAATCTTACATCCCTCACCTCACCCCACCCCGACTGTGCCCTCTGGTTAGAAGGCACGGTTCCCTTTGTCCTGACATTTCTAGGAGTTGTAACTGTTCTTACTTACCTCCGTTCTCAGAAACCTGGAAGTGGTCAGTGAATGGATCTCCACCCCGCCCCCTCCACCCCGCCCATCCCTTGCTCCTATTCTTCCACACTCAGCTTCCATCATCATCTCTTGTCTTCTCTCGTGTCCTTTAACAGCCCAGTGCCGAAGAGTGTGCATCAGCTCCTCCCTCCTTCTGTACCACGCCACACTCTACCTCCTTCAAGGGGACCACAGCCTCCTCACTCATCACCAGTCCCTTTACACAGAAAAGAAATGGAACACCCAAAGAGAACACATGCTGAGCTGCACACCCTCCTTCATCAAGTCTCACTTTCCTCCTGTCTGGCCTGTGCCCTTCTCTGAAGGTTCTGTGCCCACTCACAGCACTCTGGCTTCATGACCAGGACCTGCACAATCACACACAAACCCTACTCAGAAGGGGCCAAAGTGCAGTTTAATGAGCTGTCATGTCTGGAATGCCTTCTCTTTTGAACTAGAGGCCCGGTGTGTGTGCCGGCATGCTGACGGCACACTGTGGAGCTGGAAACCGGGTAAGTTCTCAGAAGGCTCTAATGCTGCTTACCATTCTCACCTCTTCTACCTGCACTGGCCAGGCTCCCAGCACCCTCCTGTGCCCGCTCCCCAAAATCCAGACTGAGCTTTCCTCTAAGAACTGGCCAACTTTCTTCTCTCAGAAGGGAATATGTATATATGTGAATATATGTAAACATGTATGGATTTTCCTTCCTTTCTATATTGGTATTTTCCTAACTGTACTTTCTTTTCTATGTTGACTACCAGGAAACTCTTGCTTATACAGTACTGATTGATTATCTAGCAATGAACATTTCTGAAGTTTCTACAACCATAAATCTGTGCTCTGGTGGGTTCCAATACTCTAGTTCTTCTATTTCTTTGACCCTAATTCTCTTTTCCATTTAAAATTTATCCTTATGATACTGACTGTGAAGGTCCTCCTTTATGTGGCTTATTCTACAGTGCAGCACACACAGGGATGATGAGCAAAATATAAATAATCACCCTCTACAATCAACTGAAACAGACCCGACCCACATAAAACATGTACATATGTAGCCGTGTGTCTGCAAGTATGCTTATTAAGATCATGTGGACACAAGGACTCAGTCAAATGCTTTCCTAGCATGGGCAAGGACCTGGGTTCAGTTTCCAGCACAAGAATGGAAAAAGGAAAGATAAAAATGGATTAAGTGTAAGGAGAAAAGGACACACACAAGAAGGAAGAATGGGAAGGACATTTATTTCCCACTTCTAGCTGTACATAGCAACTGCTTTACGTAAATGCATCCCTTTTCATTTCTGCAGGTACATAGTTGGGTAGAGGGATCTTATGCCAAGCTCATTAACAAGGTGCTAAGCAGAGCAAGCAAAAAGAGAAATGGCTACAGCAGGTTTCATTTACTTTCCAGACACCACCTTGCACTACAGTTTACAGCAGACTGGGTAGTGCATTTGTAACATCAACAAAAGGGGAGTGAGATGAGTGCACATAACAAGAAAGAGGAGACTAAAAAATATAATCTCCCTTGCCCATGTACTGGTTTCGATAAAACATGGACAGCAGCAACTTCGGTCATCACATGCATAAGCTGACTAGACAAGCATCTGCATAGACTAGCGGAAGGTCATTTTAAGAATACATGACTGATTAAGGTTAACTGAATAAATAAGGAAGGGTGTGTCTATTAATGGTAAAATATTCACTAAACAAATGTGTGAAACATTTTATTGTCCCCTTCTGGTGATACAGCTCACTGTAACAATGCATGAGGGCCTGGGCCAGATCCTTAGCCCAAGGTGGGGAAAGAATCATAAGGGAAAATAAACTTGCTACTTAATTAATGTTCATTCTCAAGAAGCCAAAGATGTATCATTTATTAACAGTGAGGGTTTTTATTCTGACCAGTGTATGAGAATGAGTCAACATGCCGGTGTCAGTTATGATTTCTTGTGTGCTGCTCCATTTGTGTTTAAAAAGAAGGAATTACTCTTAGTATGGAAGCATAATTTTTCAATGTTTTTCTTCTTATTTTTTAATTCTGTGTGTGTATGGTCCATGCACGTGAGGCCCAGAGGCCAAAGGCATCACATCTCTTGGAGCTGCAGTCAAAGTTGGTTGTGAGCTACGTGACATGGATGTGAGTGTTAGAAACCAAACTTGGTCTCTGAAAATATAATACAAAGCCATTGAGACATCACTCCAATCCTTTCAAAATGAGCATTTTTTTGTTCAAGACAGGGTTTTTCTATAGTACTAGAACTCTGTAGACCAGAAAAGTATAGTATAAACTGGTCTTGAAGTAGAAAAGTTTAATTTAAAAGAGAATTTTCATCTGATTTGTCCACTCACTTGTTTTATAACTTAGATCAATGACCCTGATACCTCAGAGTTTCTTCTTGAAGGCCTCTGTCCTGGATCTGGGGTGCTTCACGCAGTTCCCAGCACATTTAGCACACCACACGTGGTAGCTGTGTAGTAACTATCAGTATCATCACCACTTACTAATGGCAATAAAGCTGGCACATTTTAAATTGTAACAGAGGCAGTAGAGTTCAAATTTAGTTAAAAGATAATGTTAGGCTTGGCACTGAGATTTCTGTCTTGTACAAGGCATCAAAACCTGCCTGAGACAATAACATGGTGATCAACAACTTTTCTTTTTCCGCTTAACTAAGCTTAAATGAGTGGCAAAACACCTAAACAACTTCAAATTAATAATCATTTATGCAAAACATAAAAATCGCCAAGCAAGGGTCAAATCCATGGTCAGATGGGTCAAATCCATGCGGACCTGCAGGCACATGTACACTCCTTTCTGAGCTGCTGTGCTGATCCAGAGTCCTAGTGAAGATGGAGTGGACAGCAAAATCAATAGGAAAGTCTTCAGGATTTGGATGCCTGTGTGCTGGTGAGTGTGGGGGAAGCACTGAACACGGGATGAGCCCCATAAAAACTGAACCTCAGAAGGGGTGTGCTGTCCCCCATCACTACAGTTGCAGGGCCCATTTGGACCTACACAGCAGCCTAAAAAACAGCAGAACTACTCTGTCTGCCTTCATAGATAGTGGCGGAATACTTACTGAACTGACTGAAACAAAATAGAATGTATGTGAGTTCAGTAACATTAGAATCCTTCAGTATCTTTAAGAGAAAGCCATATTATTTGCATTAAATTGGCTGTTTTGTTCAATTTCTTATTGATGCTCAAAGAAATATTAATATTAATTTATAGAATTTTCAGGCAACAAATTTCTCTTAGGTTATGTATTTTATATATGACTATGTTTAACTCACACTGTTTCCTACTTAAGGTACACAGAATCTAAATTAGATTACTGTGCAAATTATTTCTGGTGTGGACATGAACAATCAAAATATAAGAGTCACAAATTATTTAATAATGCTGAAACTCTTAAGTTTATATTATTCTAAAAGAGTCATCAAATCTTGATCTGAAAGGTCACTTGCCGATTATCTGATTTAAGACAGGATTTCACTGTATCAATATTTATTATTTACTCATTTATCCTGTTTCATTATCTGGAAGATTGGAGGACACTTACTAAAACATACACATCACTGAGATAAAGAGAAACATGAGTTCATCTGAGTGAAGAGAAAAGTTAAGCTAAGCAAGTATGTATGGGTATCCAGCCATGTATCCTGGTACATGGTCAGAGAGCTGTTCTAATGCTCTAGACTGCCTTTCTTCCATGTTGGCTGAGAGTGTGTACCTAACCAAGCTCTAAGGATATTTCAGGAAGAGACAAGGATCTCTCTACCCAGCAAGGCAGTAAGAATAATGAGGTGTGAACATCTGGGCAGGCCTGGAAAGGGCAGACATGTTCCCAAAGGAAAGGGGCATTTTTCCAAGAAATGGGGCAGACCTCATCACAGTACGCTGCAGGCCAGATACGCAATAGAAATGATAACATTTTATAAAAGTTTGATTGCTTTATGTCTAGGATCCTTTCAAGAATCTGACTTTGAATAACCTCAAAGCCAGAGTGTCTTCAGAGCTCTGCCCAAACTCCTCAAGCAGCAGCTGAAAAAACCCAGATGCCACCAACCACATTGTGTCCAGACCAACGTGGCTTAACTGCAGCATGTGAAGCCTTTCCAGACATCAGTGTGGGACTCTGGAGCTCCTGGGAAGACAATGAGGAGCTCTTAGGCCATGCTTAGCTGAGGACTGATGACCATGGATGCCATGAGGCTAGTCTACATACAGTTCCCTTCACTGCTGATATGTGGTCCTGATATTTGGTCTACTGGTGACTTTACTGAGATACCAAGATACTGAGATACTACTGCCCAGGTTTAGGCTGTCTGAGGCATCAGAAATGTGCGGTCTCTTTTCCCCATGAACTCAATGTGACAACAAGCCACCCTGCCTCTAACCACTGTCACCATCAGGTAGTATATTTTACTCTTGGAGGCACTGTGCAGTGTCTTTGGGAAGAAGCACATCTTGCCCTCTGGGGACATAAGCCAAGCCTCTCAGTTTCTCCAAGCAGCTTCAATTCAACACCATTGACCTCTCTGTCCCACCACAAAGACATTTCTCAAGTGCTCTTCATGAAGAAATGGCTACCATAGACATTGCTTAAGTTGGAAGAAACTTTGATGGCATTAGCCTTTCTTGTCCCAAATGTTGAATCCTGTAGAGTATGACACAATTTTTGACTGTTTCCTTCTTCCTTGCGTAAAGGTTTGTATTGTTTTGATTCTGTATACTTAAGACTACCAACATTTCCAACAAAACCAACAAACCTAAGATCTAGTTAAGTAACAACATCTTGATAATAAGTGGGACTTATTATGCAGGCATGTAGTTAAAACCAGCATTGTTCTACAGTCTTCAGAAGAATATTAGTATGCCATTTATCTTTGTGACAACACATTTAAAATTTGGACTTGAAAAGATTCTCCCAAATAAGATATAATTTAGGATAAGATGTCAATGGCACAAGCCTAAAGATCAAACTTGCTACTTTAGTTTATAGACTCGTTTACTCAAAATTACAAACAACTTTACACTTCGCGCCATAGCACTGACTCAGGCCAGGATCTTGCTCATCCGGTTATTTCTATCTTATATGTATTTCACAAAGGAGGTATCTTTCCTAGATGTTATTCTATTTATTTTACTAAAGAGGAAGTAAAGCTAGAGAGGAATCTAATTGCCAACCAACCAGAGAAGAAGTCAGGGGAAAACCTTGAGTATTTGTGACAATATAGTTTATAGATTCAAGAAATAAGGGGCTAGGGATATAGCCTAGTAAGTAGTAGTGGGTGTGCTTGCCTAGCATGCACAAGGCCTTACTTAATGGGAGAGGAGAGGAAAGAAGAGAGAGGAAAGAAAGAAAGAAAGAAAGAAAGAAAGAAAGAAAGAAAGAAAGAAAGAAAGAAAGAAAGAAAGAAAGAAAATAGAAAGCGGGAGTTCAGAATATGCAAGTTCTTCTTTACACGGTACAATGAAAGCTGTGGCTCATAATGTAAAGCTGTCACAAGTCCTCCCAAAAACTTGATCCATTTCATCAGAACCCACACCATGACTCTGAAGGTAGTGGTTAGACACATGAGAAACAGAAGCCTTTCCTGTGAGAGGAAGAACTGTACCAAGGACTCTTGTCCATTCTCAAGCTAAGGAGAGCATCTAAACAGCAGGCCTGTGTCCCCAGCAAGTATCAGTCTGATCCCTCCACACTCTCTGTATTGAACACTCAAGGCATTGTCTCCGAGCTATATCTGGAGGACACATTGCCTCCTTTGCAGGTGAAATCAAGGCAAAACCAGGGAATGTGATCCTGAATTCTCCTCAGTAAGGATCACTGTGGTAGTTTGAATGTAGTAGTCCCTATAAGCTCACAGGGAGTGGCACTATTAGGAGGTGTGGCCTTGTTGGAGGAAGTGTGACACCATATAGGCAGGCTTTGAGGTCTCGTATATGCCCAAGCTACACCCAAGATCTCAGTTAACTTCCTTTTGCCTGTGAATCAAGATGTAAGATTCTCAGTTCCTTCTCCAGAACCATGTCTGTCTGCACACTGCCTTGCCCAACCATGATGATAATGGAGTAAACCTCTGAACTGTAAGCCACCCCAATTAAATATTTTCCTTTATAAAAATTGCTATGGTCACAGTATCTCTTCACAGCAACAGAAGCCCTAAGACAATCACTAAACTCTCCAAAGTTTCTCTTACTAATAATTCTGAATAATGATGGGGATGCAGATCTGCTACAAAGTAAGTCACAAAGAGAACAGTGTTTTTTGGTTTTTGTTTTTTAATTAGTTCATACACCAGAAATAAGACAAAAACATCTCTATGGTGCTGTCTTAAAATCCTTTATGGTTCCCTGGCTTAGAGAGATACTTTGAATGTGTCATTTATACTGCTATTTCACCAGATAAAAGTTATAGCATCTTTCAAATATCACTCAGCAAGGTCTCTACTACATCCATAAGGAATCAGAGCTCAAGGGAAACTAAAAGTTTTGCGTGGGAACCAGGCTTTTTCCATTATCTCTCAGAATGATGATGGCCTTATAGTCTAGCTAACAGTGGACCCCTGCCAGCAGCTCCATATCATACCCTGTAACACTTGACCCCTCTACCTTCCCAACAGTACCACTTCCAGTGCCTGCTCCTCTTCTCTCTGCCCTCTCCCAGCTTTTTACTCTTCCCTAAAATGTTCTCATCTCTCTTTCAATGAAATCAAAGTGAGGCTTCCTTCCTGAACTCCTCATCTGTAGAGATGAGCACATGCAAATGAGTTTCTACTACTTAAGGGTTCCACTCTTCATGCAGTGAAACTGTTCATGCACCATAATCCCATCCCCCTGCCTCTGCTGAGTGAGCCAGCTATTACTCTGTCTACCTGCCCATCTCCTCCTTACCTTCAAGTCTGTGAGCGCCTCTAGGACCTCAATCTGAAGAGAGTTACTAAACGGTGTTATTTCCAGATCAAACCAAATGTTGACACAGCAGGAATTCCTGCCCTCTGGATCCCAGCTTCTGTTGGATAGTCCACATTTCATTTAAAGCCCAATCCTCCTTTACCATGGTGACTGTCCTGTATCTCAACATGAGAGGATTCTCACGGTTTGAAAACTTGAGCTTCCTAAATTCCAGATTTGGAATCTTTGCCATGCTACAGTTACTAATGTGCACACGGCAGGCATTAGGCTAAGCATACATTCTCACACCCAGAGTCCACAACAGTTCTATGGAGTAGGTGGGATCACATCGGACTACCAATATTCATCTATTTTGATGTATAAGTCTGTTATTATGTGTTTACGTGGACATAACAGCCTCATTTTGCAGTTGAGGTTAATAAAACAAAATACCTTGCTCAAAGTCATATACCTCAAATATATGAGCCTCCAAAGGCTATACTGCTTCCCAAACATCTCTGCCTCCCCAACTCTGCAGAGCTGGCCTGTACTTAGGTTTCACTCTTTCCATCACTTCTATTAACAGCCTCGTAGGGTTTAAGAACAGCCTCCTTCCAAAGCATTTCCTGGTAAATCCCAAGACAAGCTGATCCCTGCCGCTAGAATTCATGAGATAATTGAACAGGCTGCCCTCTGGTACACCTCTAATGCCCTCCAATCACTCGATAGCAAGCACTTTTCTCTTCTAAATGCACCCTCAGTGAAGACACTCAGCGAGTCTGTCACTTCCCCTCTGTGAGATTATAATTTCCCACTTACGAAATGAGCAGATCAGAAAGGTCCAGTGAACCTCCAATTTCTTTTTTAGTAGAAATGATATAAATGAAGCAATGAACTTCTTTTTAAAAATGAAGTTGAAGTGCAGATAGATAAAGGCTCCGCTGTTTAAGAGACGGCAGAAGAGTCTACCTGCCTAGCCCCCTAATAATTACCTCTCCCTCCAGAACCCACACAGAAATCACCCTCAGCTTCTCAGGACACAGCTGCTGTCATGTGCTTCTGTTGATCCCTGCACACTGATTCTCTCTGCTATTTTGATGGTGTAAATACTTGGTTCTTTCTCATCTTTGTACAGACCCTATTTCTCCAAAATACTTTCTACATTCCACTCTCTAAGACACTGTTTGGAGCCTGAAATTCCCTTGTTCAGACACCCACAGCACCCCCACTACCCACAATGTAAGGCAGATCTCTGAGGAGATCACTAACACTTCCCGCTCTGATCCCCAGACGATGAACACCATAGATTTTACTGACTGAATTGGATGGCATGCTTGAGGATAAAAGGGACCTGACGCCTGTAGGTCTGACCTAATCAAATGAGCTCCTGAGGAGGAGACTCTTCTCCAGCTTGTCTAAGAAGACAGGTCAGAAAGCTTCAAAGAAAGAGAAGGGCCCTCACTGGCTAAAGGATGGGAAGGAATTCAGGCAGCCTGTAAGTACTGAGTACAGTCACCAACAGCTAGCAAAGAAACCATATACCCACAAGGGGTCTACGCAGTCAACATTACCAAGAAGCTTCAAAACAGTCTACTCTCACTCTTACCTGAGCCTCTGGAAGACACCTCACCCCAGGTCAAAAGCTGATTTTAATCTTGGAATAAATAGAGCAGAAAACACAGTTATATGGCACAGGCTAGGTTGTGAACAGGGCTACTTTAAACCAACAAATTTGTTGGCATTTGATGATACAGCCTGAAACATTTAGACCTACAGAATGATATCACTGCATCATCAGACATTCCTGTCCCCAAAGGTCCTTTCCCCCATTCCAGTCTCAACCTTTCTAATGCTTCCTCCAGCAACTCAAGTGCCATACCAACTGGCGACCTGTGCTGTGGCTCGGGACAGCCTCCACCAGACCTGCCTTCCCTGTGCGTGGAGTTTAGAAACTTTTTCTGTGGACCAGCTCAAATCCCACTTTCTCCCTCCCTGTCTTTGAAAATCAGTGTCCCATTCATCCTTCCTGCTGCGTATTCACAATGCCACCTACAACTCTAAGCATTAAATTACAAGACTAAGGGGCGCTGAGAGCAGAGACAACACAAGGAAAGTCTTACTCCATCCTGAGGAAAGCCAGGCTGCGCTCTGAAGCAGAATGAGTGACGACCACTTAGCGGGTCCACTCTTTGATAACACTCTCCTCTGCAAGTGACTTCCTAAGACTCCAGTTCTGATGAGCAGAGCAGTACTAATTAACTCCTCTGCTGCACTGCTTGGCTGAGCTGCACCTGTTTGCCACGACTTCAGTGAGTCTAGCTCTCATCCGTATTTCCCATATACAGCACTTTACTAGAACAGAGCTTAACATTATGAATCCTGATTTTAATTTTTTACAGTTTATACATATGTGACAACCACTAATTAATTAGTGACCATGTGACTTCCTTTATTTCTTAACTACTTTCTTTATTCTATAATTCAATAGTTCTGTTCCATCAAAAGGTAAAATTCTGACACATTACATTCAAAGAATGGAGAAAAGAAAAGAGAAGGAAGAAATCTTCATCAGTCCTAGCTCTGTTCTTCTAATTCTACCAAATCTGCATCTCCCAGGAAACACAGGTGAGCCTGTCTGGTAGACACAATACTAAGAATGCATCAAGAATCTTTGGAGTCCTTTGTGACCCTGCATCTTCCCAGCCTCATCAAGGCACTCTGTCTGAGTGCCAGGGACAGGTGTCCTATTTTGTCACCCTGGCAAAAAGGTCTATACTTACCACCACTCACCCACAAATAATCTAAAACAATATTGAAAGAATTAACTAAGAGAAATAGAAAAAAATCTGCCTCAATATATTCCTTCTAATCTCATTCATTATTATATTTCCTGGAACAATTAATAGCTCTTAAAGTATTTCTACACAGAAAGCTTTCTACAAAGAGGCATAAATAAAGTAGAAAATAACTGGTGAGCTACTCAGGAAACCAGACTATCCTCTGTTGAAAATCCCTGCTCACAGCCACCACTGTCAATTTTTGGTCCTTATTTCATAGCTGCCCGGAAAAGCTTTATTTCCCTAATAATAGATCACTGTGATTTAAAACAGATAGCTAAGAAACAAACAGGGCATTTGAATCGAAATTGTCAAAAAGAAAAAATATACATGATCACAGTTTACTACTCGATCTTTTCTGTCTCTTCGATAATTTTGTCTTTACCATTGTCAGGTTCTTCTTACCTCTAAAATGGGCAGACCACATTTTGGAGAATGCTAAGTGCTTGTTCAATTGTATAAAGTTTGTTTTGAAAGCACTTTTATCTTTTTTATATAAACACTTCCAATCTTAATTTTTATATGAACTTACAAACTAAATCTCTTAGCAAATTTTCAGTAGTACTACCTATGGCTCTTCTGCTACACAGACATTATCAGGGCCATTTGTCTTACAGAATTATAATTCTACAACAGTTGTGCGTGCGTGTGTGCGTGTGTGCGTGTGTGTGTGTGTGTGTGTGTGTGTGTGTGTGTGTTAGCTGGGATTAAACTACACAACTGGCAAGTATTCTACCTCTAACCCACTTCTCCAGTCCTTTGAGTATCTAGCCCTTCCTAAGTAGCCAAAATCCTCAGAACAAAATCCTACCCCATTATCTAAATGTTTAACATTTTTAAATTACGTATATAAATGAGAATTGGAAACATTTGTTTAAAGGTGAAAAACAACATTGTTTTGGAATACCTTTGATTTGTGTATCTGGAGCTCTTTTATCTAAAAGACGCCCTTAAGTAGATAGATAAATAATTAATGAAGTAAACAAGCCATTTGTAAGGGTCCAGTGAGTGGCACTAGGTTCACCTTACACCCACTGTGTGCTCTCCCCAAAAGAACAGGACACTTTATGAGATGCTTGAAAGCAACAGTTGAACATGGGCAGAAACAAAGTGAAGGATGGTATCTGGGGCATCTGTGGGTTTGTGGGTTTAGATTTATAAGGAAATCTCATTTTATGGAAATGATATGAAAAGACCTTCACCGCCTGTAAGAGTACAGTCTGAAATGAAAATAACAGAAGGTTACCAAGTGTGCTGAGTTGGCCTGTGACTTAAAAGCAGACCTAGATCTGCCAGAGATTCATTTTGGGCTTTGCTAGAATTCTGCATACAAAGAACAAACAAACAAAACAAAACAAAAATCTCAGAAATGCCAAGCAGAGTCTTTAGGGGGTGTAGGTCAATATGCTTGTTTACAATTGATGGTTTGTTTTGCTTGTTTGTCGATTGCCTGGTTGGTTGGTTGGTTTTTGAGACAGGGCCTTCCTATGCTGCCCTGGCTAGCCTGGAGATCTTGGATAGTCAAGACTGTCTTGGAACTCACAGAGATAAACTTGCCTCTGACTTCTGAGTGACAGGATTAAAGGTGTGTAACCCCATGACCAGGATGACTGGTTTTTTTTCTTTTAGGCTAACAATATTTGGTCATTATCCTGAAATACATGTTTTTCCAGTGGAATGGCTTAAAGTTCAATAAAATCAGTAAAGTATGATTTAGAAAACTAATAAAAAGATTATATTACTTGAGACTTAAATTGGCTATCACTGTTTATTATACTATTAATAAAATAATTAATTGAAGAAGTACATTCTATACATTTTAAGGAGCCTATTGCTTTTCTATAATCATTTAATGATAATTTGACTTTGTAAAACAAGTTTAAAATATTAATTCATTAGGAAATGAAATGTATTTCTTTTAATAAACTAATAAAGGATATTTGGAGAACAATGTTAGCTCATATCTATTAAACAGAGTCACTGTCAAGAAAATCAATGAACATATAAGCCTATCAGTCCTTACAACTCATGTAAGATGACCTTCATTTCTAGGAGCAAATATTTAGAATGAATCTGGTAATTGCTAATCACATTTTTAGATGAATACTAGACTAATATATCCAAAAATTAGAAATGAATAGTTGAGTTATTCAAATAATTCTAACTTTATCAGAAATTAAAAATTATAACTAATTTTTTGTTCAGATTTAAAATAGTTTTGTCATAGAATCAAGTCAGGGTAGGAGGGTGAAATCTTTCCCAAATGTGCAAGGAATTCTTACCATTTTAAAGACTATGTAGTAGGAAGAAAAACAGAGCTGATTTGGAATTTTATATACTGAGCATTTTCCCTGAACCTAAATATATGACTAATGAATGAAAATTAACAATAGTATTACAATCATGTCTTAATATCTATTTCCTCCAGTGGCATGTAATTGTTGATAATGAGCACCATTTGTAGATGTTAAATATAAGCAAGCATTTTACAAGAAGTTTCACAAAAGTTGGTTTTAATTCTGAACACAAGCCATGGAGACGGGGACTATTAGAGATGAGCAATGAGGTTGGCCACCTAAGAACTTACCCAACTTAGTGCTGAGACTGAGCTACGTAAGCCTGAACCTAAGAACTGACCCCTCAAACTCTTGAGTTTGGACAACATGTGAACATTAGTATGACATGAATTTAAACTGATTGTATACTTTTTTTTTTTTTACAAATCTCCTTTAACATAATACTTTGGGGGTGCAAGACAGCAGCTAGCAACTGAACTTAGAGTTTTGCATATGCTAAGCACATGTGCAATCTCCAGCTCTCTCCCCATCCTTAACATAATACTTATTGAATATGTAAATCTTCACTTTCACCCAGTGAAATTAATTACTCTACATTTCACCAGATGAATCACTCAACTTTATTCCCCCATCTTACCTATTACATAGAGTAACAAGAGACATGAATCTAAAGACACTGTGTGGAAGTAGACTTTAAAAGTAATTATATAAGAAGAGAAACACCTACATCAAAGTCTTCAAATGATCAAAATGAACTTTATGATTCTTCTTTTCCACATCTTAAACATTCAATGTCCTATGAGAACCCACATGCAGAAGCCACACTAAGTTTTTGTGGTCAAACTGTAAGCATTTCATTCTTCCTTTAATTTCTTTCAGATATATTAATTACAAATTAATTCAAATTGCTTGCAAATTATAGTATATTTGTTTTGGAAACTATTCTCAAGGAAAAGTTTGCTTTCCAGCCAAGCTTTACCCCTATATAACAAAAGAATCTAACAGTTGGGTTCTTTCAGTCCACCCTGCCTCTCTGTGCTGATATTTTAATTCTATTGGCGTTCATTAAGAATGTAATTTCTCTTCCACGTGAGCCCAAATGTGACTCAATATAATGTATGTTCTCGGTACTCAAAATAAAATGATGATGGTACATTTTAGATTATTAGAATGTTTAGTTTTTTATTTTAAATTTTTCTTTCAGTGACTTTATTACAGTTGTTATTATATATACTCAAAAAATTCCTCGGAGAGTTTTATGGGGGAGGCAAAACAGAGAAAGACATTTAAAGTGAGTATTTAAAAAGAGGTACCCTTTAGTATCACAAGAGAATAAATAAAAATCAACAGTGCTCCAAACCATAGGTGAGCCAACAACCCAAAGCACAACAAATTCTCCTACTGAAACAATAGCAGATGGGGTAATCTGGTTTTCATATCAGCCCACAAAAACTTAAGCTAAGCATGATTGAAACTCAACTATCATATTAGCCATACCAAGAAGAATTTTGACTCTAACGGAGTAGGGCTTAAGAAGAATTAGAGCCAAAGTGAGACCAAGTATTTACAGGGCACCAAAAAGCTGTAATTCTGAGATTATCAGACTTGCTTCTTCAGTAGGAACTGAAGGTGTAGTGGTGTCTTCAATGATATCAGGTACATAAATAAGCTCCTGGAACCTACCATTGCTCCACCGAGCGGCCATGCTGTCCAGCTGCCTTCGCAAGACCTACGCTTCTCCCCATATACTGTGCTGCTCTCAAAACTGGGGAGTGAGGCTCCTTCTTAGTAGGCATCAGCTAATGCAGAGATCCATAACTAGCTGAAGATGAGTTACTGTGAGGCTCAGCCCCAAACGGCACATCTGTATCAACCCTGTCCCCAACCAGCACTGAGAACAAAAAGAATGTCTGAGGTGGGAGACAAAGAGTGCTATGATGCTGCCCTTTGGGCATGACATGGCCATTTGCAATCATGACTCCACAGTCGCTGATGCTACCTGAACAATATCTGAGCAAGACCAAGTTCCTCCACATTCCAGCATGGATGGGGACATGCTCCTAAGACCCAGCTCCTAGCTGGGAGTTGAGGGTTTCTGGGAAGGGAGAGTTAGTTTTCTTTGAGAGTAGGACTACTAGCAGGGTTGCTCCAGTGAGTGGCCCATACCATTCGCATAAAACAGCACTAATTGGATTCAATGGGTAAAGAAGAGGAGGAGGAGGAGGTAGTGGTGGGGGGTAAAGCAGGCTGGGAGGGAGATGGGCTGGAGGTGGGCTGCGGAGAATGGGAGATGAAGATGAACAGAATACATCGCACACATGCATGGAATTCTCAAGGAATACATTTTTAAGTTACATGGTTTTTTAAAAGCCTCTGGCATATGAAAGATTCTTTTCTAATGTTGGACAAGAAGAAAGGGAGTACCTGGCTTTCCTAACACAAACTGTGGAAGTGAAGCTCTCTTCCTAGAATGGGAGCGTCAATGAAAGCCCCCAAATAAAAATAGTTTGCGGCTTAATTGACGTATACAACCCTGTGTGTGTGCATGTGTGTTTGTCTGTGTGTGTGTATGTGTGTGAGAAAGAGAGAGAGAGGAAGAGAGAGAAAGAGAGAAAGAGAGAGTCTCATCCGAAGGTCAACATTGAAAGAGTAAAGGATTATACACTCCACTGTTCAGGGGCGACAGAGAGCAAATGAGGCTGGAATCAAGCAAGAAGCCTGACCCTGTGAATAAAACACTGAGCATCTGTGCAGTCTGGGTACCTGATCTTTTATCACGAGCTAATTTGATTGCTTGGAGAAGAAAAGCACTAGGTAAAGATTATTTGCTCTGGGTCTATTATGGAAAGAACAGATTACCTCCCTAGCACTTGGTTCTTTTTAAAGGTGCATTTTCTACCTTGCCGGTATGATTTATATTAATGAGAGGTTTAAGACAGGTCTGAACTGAAGAATGACTGCTGATGGTGAAGTGCAGTAATTATACACCGTATGACAGGACACAGGAGCGGCTCATACAAGGGAACTGCACAACATGCCAAGCTAATCCTCCTTGTATAAAAAGAGAGACTACTTTGCAAGCTGGCTGATTTTAAGCTCCAGTTAACAAAAACCCTTTTTGTTGAAGTCTAAAACAAGAATGGGTTAACAAAAGCAAGGACAGGGCAATCTCGTTTTTCCTTTCTTCACGAAATATAGTATTACAGGACTTACAGGTTGTGAAAGGCCACGGTGTGGTTGAAAGACTTGAGAAAGAAACAAGGTCTTCGCCAACAACAACAGACCTGAAAAGTCTCACGGTAAAGCCAACCTCTAATCAGGACAGAGAGCTAGGGTTTGAATCTAGCCATTTGCTATCTGTTCGTTTGTAAGGAGCTAAAGGTACAGAGCCGGAAGAAGGATCAAGGGGAAGGTGAGGATGGAGTGAGCTCAAGGATGATAGGAAGAAAAAGCCTAAGCCAAGGTGGGCAAGTCGATCATGTTTGCGCTGCTTCTGCTGGCTGCATTTTCTCATCCAAAAGCCACTTCTGGGCAATAATGAGACTCCATAAAACATCTGCTTTGGGATTATGACTCTGTCACACTGGGAATTTTCACTTAACACAAAACAGCCTGGGCTGAACTCTGGGCCCACCTGTCTTTCTGCTCCAGAACACACAGAACCATTTGCCACCAGCAAAGATGACCGGCATCACCAGCATTCCACTTATGCTCGGGGAACATGTAAAAGCCGCTGGACTTCCAGCACATCACAGAATTTGCCGAGATAAGAAAGACTGGCGGGTGTGAGGAATGAAGTCTGAAGGTCATTTAAAAGTTTTGTATCGACAGGTGTAGCTTGGTGGCAGAATATGTCCTGAGCATGTGTGGGGCCCTCAGTTCAAACTCCAACACCAAAATAAATTAAAAAGAAAACAAATATGTAGGAGGCTGGAGAAACTGCTCAGCAATTAACATGTACCACTGCTCTTCCAGAGTACCCAAGTTCAAGTCCAGCCACTTACATCAGGGCCTGGAACTACAGCTCCAGGGGGATTTGACTCCTCCAGTCTCTGCAGATACCTGTACTCACGTACACAAACCCACACTGACACATACATATAATTAAAAATAATAAAGATTTAGAGAGCTAAAGATCAAGCTTCAAGAGCCAGTTGTTTTTAAGACGGACACTACCGTGGAAGCTGTCAAATGAGGAATAAAGGAAGCAGGTCCCTGCATTTCTGGGGCTCTTTAAGTGACAGGGACTCCAAAACTGTGACAAGATCCTATAGTGAGCTGAACTATTTATCCCATTTTACTTAAACATTATTTCAATTTGTTTGCTTCTGGGCTTTCTCCTGCAACTACTGTGGCCTCTGACCTTAGACATCAGGGGTGCCCCAAACCTCTCTGCAGGACTTCCTGAAGCAGAGTCCAGGGCTGCCAGCTCTCCTTCAGCAAAGCATGCAGCTCAGCGGGACAGGCTAGGAGGGACCTCCGCCTCGGCTGCCTTTCTTTGCTTAGCATGCCATGTCCACAGCTGCCACCATACAGCAGAGCCATCACTTGGTAAGAAAGCCAGGACAAGGGAAGCACAGGTTAGAGCATTCCCTAAGACCCGTGGCATCTTACTGCCCTGCAGCAAAGTTTACTGAATTGAATTTTAGAGGCAAAGGCAGAAATCACGCACCAAACATATGAAATCCAGACAAAAGCAACTTGATCTATTTCCAAATGAAAAAAAAACAAAAACAAAAAAACTACTATTTTGATCCTCTCTGAGGTAACCAGAAGCTAACATTTTCAGATGAGAATTTCTCAGAAGTAAACTGAAAATTTTTCAGGGGGAAAAAAAATCTAGCATTTATCATTAAAAGTTGTGACAAAGTCTGAGGATCAATACTTGGCCGCTATTGGTGTGTGGGGACGGGGTAGGAGGGATGCATGTATGTGTGTGGTGTATGCACCCACGCACATGCATGCAAAGGCCACAGGAAGCCACAGGTCCTCGGCCACTCTCTGCCTTGTTTCTGGAGACAGTATCTCTCTGTCCCAGCAGTTCCCTAGTTCAGAGAGGGCCAGCTAACCAGCAAGCTCCTGTGGCCCACCAGTTGCTGCTTCCCCGCACTGGGGTTAGAGGCACATGTGGCAATGACTGACTTTCATGTGAGTACCTTAGGAGTTGAATGGCTTCTCTTACTTTGACAGGAAGCTCTCTTGCCCACTGAGCCATCCCCATAGCCCAGGATTTTCAATATTGTATCTCTATTGCAGATTACACATACTGAAAGGCGAGCAGAAGAAGCAACAGAATCAATCAGCAGTGCGAGTTTAGCAGCTGCAGCTTACTCCTAATCCATCAATTCTATATGAACTAATGGCCCCAGCCACTTAGACCGCCACCACACTTCTTCGCTGTGATATCGTCTTACGGACAGCATCTAGGGGTGGACATTTCCAAAGTGAGAGTTGGTGCTCTAAGACTGAGCTAGGTGCCAAGGGAAGAACACTTAGGGAACCTCTTGTGACTTGGAAGGTCCATGATGGAGGCCTCTAGTCCTTTGACTCATGAGCTGTCACACTTAGGAAAAATTATCCTGGGGTAAAAATGGCAAGGAACTATGCTGCAGACTGAATGGTAGAGATTAGCATCTACGCCTCAGATTCAGACCACAAACACATATGCGATGGGACCCCGTATAGCAAAGGCACTGAAGAGAGAGACATCCTCCTGGTGCAGCGGCTCAAGGAAGATTGGGGAAAAGAGACCCACAGTTAATTTGCTTAAATTTCTTAAAAATGCATTTATTCATTTAAGTAAATTTAACTAAAATAACACTTCTTAAATACATCAATGCATAAGATACTAACTGAAATATTTATATTTAATGTGCATTAAATATTTCTAAATACATTTGAAGATGGTAGCTAAGAGGATAAGAATGAGAATAAGATAAAAATCAATGGAGCAGAGCCAAGTGTGGTGGTGCACACCTGAATTTGAGTTTAGCTTGATCTACAGAGAGAGTTCCAGGACAGCCAGGCCCACAAAGAGAAATCCTATCTCTAAAAATTATAAATAATAAATCACTGTATCAAACAACGGAAGGGAGTAGAAAATATGAATGGTGAACATGGATGATTTGATTTAATCTTTAATTTCAACAGTTTAATTTCTAGATTTTAAGCCTTAGTTCCATACAGGTCCTCTTCTTTTTTTACCATAATCCCTGCTTTTTACTCTGGGGCTTTTCCCAAATGCCACTGACTGCTTCTGACTACATCTACGTGAAGTACAAGTTCAGGAGGTCGGGGACTGGAGCAGCCTCCATCGCCCTTCCCACTCCTGTGCGTCTAAGTTCCGGCTGAGCTCCAAGACCTGGCTGAAATCTTAGTTTCTTCTTCAGCTGAAAGGATACATAAACTAGTCTCCTTCTGTGTGTTCCCTAATATCGGGGAGTCTAGATGTGCTTACTGATGGCTGTAACTGTCAGAGGAAAGTCACCCACAAACCAGCAGCTTTCTGACACTGGCTAGTTAGTTCATAGTGAGTGTCGAAAGAAGATTGACACTAGTTTTTAGGAAAATATTATTAACTTTCTACACTTTTATTCCCTGCTGTTTACAGCTTGGGGATCCAGCTCATGAGGGACTGTGCACTGAGTTCAGGATTTCCCTTGCTACACTGCCCTGCTCCTGACAGCAATGGGGCCCTATCCTATGTGCGACCTTGGTGCTGAACGTCCAGGGCTCCTTTCAGTGAATGAGTTGACTAGATTACAAAGACAACAACCAAGATCACACAGCTTTTGTCCAACAGTTCTGACATGGCTATTTCATCCTAAAAGATGACGTTTGGCTTTCACATGCTCTCATGTTGGCTTTATATGGAACGTTTCTAAATTATATGCCATTTATCTAATTAATTTAAGACAAAAAATTGTTCAGATCATTAATTTCTTATGTTGATTTTTTAAAAACATCATATATCAATACTTCTGCAGACGGAAGGATTCCAACTTTAGTGTGGAGCTGATCCCCAGTTCAGTGCTATGGCCACCTTTTCTTGTGCTGATGCCTGACAGGAAAGGCCATGGGCTTTAGTGCAGAGAGGAAGTGTTGGAAACCAGAAGACTGCCTCTCCCCCGTACACACCACCACTCAGTCTCCAGGGACTCTGCAGTAGTCAGAGACATTTTTGCTGTTTCTGCTGTCTTCTTCTAGAGCTTTTGTTTGTCTGTTTTGGTTTGGGATTTTTTTTTCCTTTCTAAAATACCTTTTATTAAATTTGTTCTTTAACAATGTCATATAAGTATATAAGTTATCCTGATTACTCTCAATGCCCACCCTCTCTTGGCTCCCACCCACCATAGTCAACTCCCCTGCCTATGTCCTGCCATCCACCCTCCCATACTCCCCCAAACATTCGTGGTTTTTGTTTGGTTTTGTGACCTGTTGTGACCATGGTTCCTAGCCACTGGATCCTGGTGGGTTTACCAGTGGGTGCATGGGGGTTTAAATGACATTACAGACAAAAGCTAAGTGCATTTTCTTTAAATTCACAATAAAAATAACTGATTAATACCTTACTATTTCCTAAAAGGGGATTTTTCAAAGAAGATGGGAATCCTGAAATCCCAGGAGTTTACTACTTAGAAAACACACTTATAATATTATAATGATAGCCCAATAATCACTATGCCTCCATCCTATATCCCTATAACAGAGTTATACAGAAACTCATGCATGTGCATTATACATTATATTTTTATAGAGACCTGTGTACTAGCAGCCTAACTAAAGTGGCAGTCTTATGAATTGATGGTTTTCTGTACTGTTGATTATGGATTTTGTTTTCTGCTGTATTCGTCAAGATTGACCATACCACAAAAGCTTCCTCTTAAAACCTCTCTCTGCAATCCAGAGAAATCAATTCTTAATGTCATCCTGAAAACTGTCAGGGATTTCTAGTTAAGGACAGAAACTAGAATTGACTGTTTGAATTATATGTTATGTTTATGGCTATCATAAGACCAAACTATAACCAAACTATTCTAGTGCAGCGGGAATGTGAGTGAGACTGATCTGAAATGAGCCATTTTCATTTAGGTTTAGGGCAACATTGGTAGAATTATATGGTCACTTAAAATCCCACTCATCCATGTTGACCAACTGAAAGAGGAAGTCACTGGCCTCCCGTGATGAACCAAACAGTCCTCACTGCACAACTAGAATTAAATTCCAGAGAATTTTTGGATCCTAGTTAATGAACGAGGACACAGTTTTTGTGTGGTGTCATTGTTTCACTACTTCCCATGTTTATTTGGACAGATTCAGAGCACTGGGTAGGAAATGTATTGGTTGGCAACTTCAGTTTTGGAAGAGAAAGTAAACACATGCTGATTAGCAAACAGTAAGCTCTACTGTGTTTAATTTTGGCTTCTCTTAAAAAAAAATACCCAGTATTTGGTGTGTGTTCCAAGTAGGAGCATTTGTCCTCGAGTTCTCTCCTAGCCCCTTCCTGGAGGACTTCCAGAATCTCTCTCTCCTTTCTTTCTCCCTGTCTCCTTTATCCCTTCACACACTTCACAAACACCAACATTAGTTAAGAAAGTATTTCTGCCCATGCTATCCTCCTGGCACAGACATGCCAAGCAGCCAACAGCAGGTCCACTAGATGATACACCACACTGTGAAGCTATGAGCCACCCGGACAGAAGCAATTCTTTCCAGACCTAATAAATTCAAAATAAAAAAAATCACATGTCTTCAATTCCTAGAGGGATGGTTAATTGAAAATTCTTGTGTTGAAGAATCAATAGTGGTAAACTTGACAACAACATACAGCTTCCAATTCTGGTCAAAGCCATTTCTCTCCCTTGTCTCATTTTCCTACTTTACTGTGCCCTCCTCCAACCCCTGCCAAGTTATATTTCAAGTGTTGGTCATACTTAACCTTCTGTTGGTCCACCCTTGTAGAACCATCCCAAATGTTATCACCTAAAATAAGCCCAGGGCCAGAGCACACATGGAAAACCATGGCCCCAGGGAAATGCACCATCTACTAGACACATCATCTTTTCATTATTCCCATACTGTTTCTCATAAAATAAAGTTAGTACTTGGTCTTTCCACTATACAGAATTACTTCTCACAACAAGACTCACAGAATGTTTCTGGAGTGTGCAAAATATTGTTTCCACATACAAGATGGAAAAACTAAGTCACCTAGAAGCTCAGCAATGCCTGGGATGACCCAATGGAAGAAGCCAGCACTGTCTGTTGATGGCCCACAGTGTTTCCTCTTCAGTTATTACAGATCTCCTGGTTTCCTCAAAGTGTTGGGCACAGACAGACATGAATTCTACTATATTCGAAGCCATGGGCAAGAGCACAATATGATCAAAGTTCTAACCTACATGAGGCTATAGTCTATTAAGCAAAATGAACAGTAAATAAAAAAAACAAATTAATATAAACATGTCAGACAGTGCCAGGGCAAACAGTTTAGCATCGAAGAAGAAAGTGAGCTGAGAGAGGAATGACAGATAGACAGAAGGTCTCTCTAGGCACAGGTCCTTTGAACAGACATTGGAATGAAATAAGGGAACAATTTAACTCTTCAAATAAGAGAAATTTCAGAACACAAATACCAGAAGGTGCTGGATGGTGGTGACCTGATCAGTTTCACTGGAACGTAGAGAGTAGACAAACTATGTTCTGGAAGAGTTAGGATGAGACCAAGTCAAATGGTACCTAGAAACTATGGTTATATATTAAAGCTGAAACACAGAGGAGATTGTTAGAGAAAGATAGTTTGTGTGTTTACTACTGCCCTTAGCATGCACTCAAAATCCTCTGCATCAGAAGCAGAGCAAGCTTTGCTCTATCTCCACTGCCTCTTAGAAGCTCTATGTGTTCTAACAAAAGGAGGGTGTGCGGACTGGAGCTGCATTCTCTATGGAGCGCTTCCACACTGGCTGGCACAGCCCATACAAAGGGGTTGTTAGACAGCATCCAGGACTGAAGGGCCACCCAAAGCATTTCCTTCTGCAGAGCCCTGCAGCCTAGGCCCACATCCGCCTGCTCCAATCCATTTGCCTCCAAACAAAGGTAGGAAATGGCTGCATCCTAGTTTTTCATTGTGAACTCGTGAGTCAGTGCTTTGGAACTTGGTGTCTTTGGGAGTGAGTGTCTATTCACCACGTCTCCTGCCACAGGGGGGAAAAGGCACAGATAAACAGTGATACAACTTCACCCAACAGAAATGTCAACCCATGAGCTTCTCAAAAATAAATGAAATTCAGTTTCTGGTTTCTTTTTTTCTCTTCTCTCTATTGGTTCCTAGTACTAAGCCCTCCCTCAGTTTCCCAAACAACCTAAGGTCAGTTCGTGGTGAAATTAAGCTATATTGTACAGCTTATAATAAGACTGTACCTTAACAGGGATCATAAGAAATCTCCCTGAAAAGTAAAATGGTTCTCCATCATTTATCATGTTATCTTCCTAGTCTATAAAGAACACTGATTTATCTGTGAAATCTCTACTTACAGAATGGACAGGAAAGTCTTTCTGTAAAAAGTTCCCATATCCACAGAGTACAGAGAGCAAGAGGAGAAAATGGGGGGGGGGTGTACATGGGTGTGCGTGCACACACAAGAAGATTGCCATTCTAAATCAACAATCTATGAACTTATAAACTATTACTACCAGAAAAAGATATGACTCCTGGGTGGACAGAGCATCCCCCAAGCCCCATTTCTCCTGGGAGTTACAGAGACAATTGTTTTTCTATCTGATCTAACATCATAAGCCTGTGATTAGCTAGGATAGAAAAGGAAGGGACAAGAAACATCTAAGGAAAATGGCAGAATCTAACCTAACTTCAGATGTATAGTGCTAGGTGTGAGCTCTACGCCTGTAACCCCAGTCCCGGGGAGGATCAGGCAGGAGAATCATGAGTTTGAAGTCAGCCTGAGCTACACAGTAAGAACAACGCCTCAACCCAAAAATGATATATAAGCCTATTCATCCAAGCATTAGCTAAACCATTTTTATAATGGCATCCATGTGGTCAATACATCATGGCCACACATCAGCGTGACTGTGAAAAGAGAAGCTCGATTAGAAGTTCTTTTATCTAGGAAAGTATGAACTCTTTTCCAAACGTTGGAGAGATCTGGTGTTTGCTACTCAGGCTGCCTGGATTGTGAAAACAATGAAGAAATCCCCTGAAGAGAGACAGAGTGAGATAGTGAGAGTCTATGTGCTACAGCAAGCATTGCATTTCCAGTGCAGAAATAAACTGAGAGACTGGCAAGAGCGGAGAAGACGACGATCTTTAAAAAGGATTGGGAAAAACTGCAATTACAAAACAGGAATGCCATTTTTACTCCTATTAGCTTTTGCCTTTCCATCACAACCCAGACTTAAAGTTCATTACTGTCCACACTACCAATTTCTCAAATAATATGCTGGTCAAGTTACAGAGTCTCAATACACACATGAATTCTGTATATAAACGTGCTTATGTAGTCTTGGAAATATTTTAAATTTCCTTCAACAAAAATGGGGCTAAGGTTTGGAGATTTTTTCCTAGAGAGTCAACCCCGCTAAGGACAGCATCCCACTGCAGACTTTGCTGTACATGTGTGTGCGCCAAGCCTCTACCTCGTTCTCTATTCAGACATGTATAATGCTTCCATTTTGAAGCATATGGCTGGGGAGCCAAAAGAATTTAAATTGCCTTCAAAATGTGCATTGCATTATAAACGGTGTGAAAAGGGATCTTAGTATTCAGCTCTCCACTTGGAACATAAAGCAAAGAAGCAACGCAAGGCTGCTTCAAACTTTGTCCAAAAACTCAACAGCTTCACTTGTTTATAGAGGGACAAAAGTCTGCAACACAGTTTATAAAACAAGAACTATATACTGTATGCAAAAGTAAAGTTAAAAGCGAAGTATAGTAACAGCCCTGCCTCGTCACAAACACTTGGCAGCCTGTCTAAAGCACTATGGTCAAAAACATGATACCGTCTGCGCTGTACTGCTGCCAGAGCACTCCCTAAGTCCAAGTCTCTTTAGCCATCATCACCACCTCATTTGGCAATCTCTCCCAAGCCTCAGTTCATCCACTCAAAATTACTCCTCAGAAACACAAAAAGCAGACAGGGCTCTCTCGCCCCATAGTCTGCGAGTATCACAGTAGAGTGGCTTTGGCCAGGCCAGAATAAGATACAGTTCTGGGGTGAGAAAGCCAGGACCAACTCCACTTTATCCTCAAAGTTTCTCTGTGCAGCAAGTTTAGCAGGGCCACCTTCCAACAGGAATGTTCAATGCTCACAGCAAATCCAAAGGCTTTCTCTCAATGATTAAAGAAAGAAGCACATGTGGACGGTGCACTCAGAGACCAAAGACGCTTTCGGCACAGGAGAGGCAGATATATCGGGTAATTTCCTGCCCTTTCTCTGTCTCAGAGCTGAGCTTTTGAGCAGCAATCACTGTATCTCTAGTTACATGTGTGTACAGTACCAGGCTGGTACTAAAATGAGACAAAAGGTAGAAAATAGGATTTATAAAGATCAGCATTTCTGTGTCCACGTGGCACTTCTAACCATAATATGGTTGTGTGTAACACAAGACTATGAATGTGGTGAAGGACAGAGGAGTGATGGGAAAGGACCAGCTGCGTGAACTGTTAATCTTCACTGGAAAAATTGGCTCCCAAGTTCTTCTGCAATCACTTGTCTTCTAAGTAGCATATTACATAATTCAAAAACACAGACCTTCTCATCTTAAGTTTACAGCTTGCCATATTTCCCAGAAAGTAAACAATAATTAACAACAAATTTCATAGTTTTCCCCCCTCTCTTCTCTTCAAGAAACCTTATACTTTTAAATGCAGCTACAGACGCTCCTCCTGGATCACGGCCCACGAACATATGTTTCCAAAGGGATAACATGTACAGGTTAGTCTGGTGTGTACCAGATGTAAAAAAAAAAACCAAATCCAAAAACAAAACTATCTGTAGTCAACAAAGAAATAAATTTTTAATTAAACCCCATTCCTCCCCTCCTTATAGATGCAGAATCTAAAAGAAAAAAATCACAACTTGAATATGTGTGTGTGTGTGTGCGTGCGCGCACACACACGCACGCATATTAGTGTAGAAAGTAGAATATATTTATTGTATACATCTGTATATTTTCTGTATGTATATGTATATATAGTCTATAGTCATACTACTTTGAATGTATTAGATCTCTGATCTCGTAAGTTAACTAGGATCAGGCCTGGTTAGTACTTGGGTAGGAGAGTAGAAAATTAAGATGGTCATTTTCAAACTGACTTCTTTGAGTGGAATTCCCACTGTATGCTGGTATTTAATCAAAAGAATTTTTAGGAAAAGGTTGGAAAGTTTCAAATGTAAAACTTATCAGAAAATCCAGACAGGAAAAAAACTGCTAGAGGATTCATGTCAGAGTCAGGCCTTGAGTATGGTCAGACTCTGCGAAGATTACAAAATTCAGATGCTCTGCAACTATAACGGGTGAGTCCTGAGTCATGAGAGAACTTGGGAGCAAAAGGAGTGCATTATCTGCACACAGCCATAACTGCTATGTCCTCTTAGGGATGGGTACACTCATGAGGGTATTAAAACACACGACAAATACCCACAAGTTGAAGGAGCCTGAGGGAGTCCAGAGCTGGGGCTGCATTCCTCACTTCTCCCCGTCCCTATGGGAACTCAGTCAGACTTACAAGAGTTATTAAGTGAAGTCCAGGAAGGGGCAGAAGAATGGGGCTTTGGACCACCCGTACTTAACCTTTTTGGGGGCCTCGTGACCTTTCTCCTTGCTGTATACATCAGAGATGTCACCGGCGTGAAAGCCAAGTTTTAATTTAGAATTTAATAAAAATTGATTAAGCATCACAGAGCACAAACAAAGCTGCTCCATAAATCTCTCAGGCCTTTCTGTGCTAGGAGGAAAGCAAGTACTGTCTGCTGAAGCAGATGACAGATGCTGGCTTGCAGATAAGTATTATTTATACTTCTCTACCAGATTTCTTCTTATGCATATCTTATCATGCATGGGTATATGATCAACAAAGAAATTATTTTATATCAGTCAAACATGTTCACATGTGCACTGGCTCCATGGGAATGGCTTTAAAGAGTTCAAGCCTAGGGTTCAATTAAAGCAAGATGGAGAAAAAGGAAAGTTTCAAAAGAAAAATAAACATTGAAGTGGTTGTTGCTTGAAATGCACTTTCACAGAGGCTAATGAATATATATGCACTGAAAATAACTTTGTTCTGAACATATGCCTATGCATTTTAAATAAATGATGCATGTTTGAAAGATAGGAGCGTTTACCAAATCTAAACACATCAAGATATAGCTATATTAAAGTGAAGTTATTTGTACAGTGTGTTGGTTAGGAGACAGTACCTTGAAAGGAATCCAATGGTTATGCAAAGGCAGAGCTGATTTAGCCACGTCTGCAGATATTTTAGTCACCAGACTATAATGGAAAAACTTAGACCTCATTCTTTTCCTCCTTACAGACACAGACCCTGTGAAAATCAATGACCTCATAGGAACGGCCATTCAAAATACTTTTATTTACATTTTCACTTCTAGCATATAAATTGAAGGAAACATTCAATAATTTAAGGATGCAGAACTTCTTTTAAAACGATAGTATTTGCATTATAAGGTTACTAAAAGTAGAGACTCTAATTCCAAAACAAGCATAAAGCAGCAATGGAAACCATCAGGTGGGAAGGATGCTGCAGTAATGACTGCCTTGTCCTCCTCTACCCATGCCCCGTCCCCCCCAGAGCCTAGATTCTTGCATATGGATATATTTGGGGAGGAGCTTGGGATTTGCGTTTGTTTAGCTTTTTTGTTGTTGTTGTTGTTTTCAAATACAGAGAGATAAACAGGAGAAATTAGTTTGTATGTCCAGCCAGAAAATCACCTATGCCTAGATTTACCAAACCAGGTTTAAGAACACTATCAAACAGTGCCCAACCACTTTGTTATAGGATCTTATCTCGGCTTCACCTCAGCACTTCTCTATGTAAAAGGTCTTTGTGGAAAGCCCTATACTCATCTAAGAGAGTGCAGAAGGCAGAGAAATTTATCTACAGAAGGAGCAGAAAAGTCTGATGTAGGAGTAAAACGGTGAGGGTGAGGCGCTCCTGGCCTCTCCTCTGCAGAGGACTAGATGAAGCCACACCACCACTGCAAGTACATGCCAGTGCTTTGAAAGGACACTGCTGGCAAAACTAAACAAATTACTGTGCAGTGGTCTCCAGAGAACTACCAATGCACTGAAGTAGAGTGCACAAGTCAGTACTTTCATGTTGGAACCCTAGCCTATCATACACAATGTTTTTTCTTTCCTGAATTATATATGAAAGTACATATATACTAGTGCAGCAATTATGAGCAAATATTTTCAGGAATTGCTTTTGGGTATATCTCCTAAGCACACAATGCTTACATGGAAGCATTAACTTAAATGATTGCTTAAGCATTCAGGATCTTGTTTAAATTAATTCCAGTGTATAAAAATTAACCTTGTACAATGTAAGTATAAGAAGTCAGTAAAGAAAATGCTAGTGACAATATTTTATTTCAAATGGCCTTATATTAGAAAACCAAGTTAAAATATATACTAGGCTAAACAGATATATTACAGCCACCAATATATTGTTTTAATCAGTTGACTTAAATGAGAGAAATTCAAAGAACACAACTCACCCTCATATTCTTTCACCAGTGTGAAAGTAAAATATTGCTGGTGACCGGAAAATCCCCAGTGTCCATAGATTAATAAACCACAAAATAATCCCTGGTCAGTATTCTTGTAGCACACACATGTGACATTCACAAAGTATGTCCATTCCTAATGAGTGTTGGCTGTTTGGTTTTGGAAGCATTACTTAACTTCTCTGAGTTTAAATTTGCAGACTGCTTAAACAAAACTAACATTTTAAAGTTTGGAACAAATGAGACATGTTGAAAAAACACTTAGCAAAATGCTGAACAGGGTAGTACAGACTGAGAAAACGGTACATGTAACTATTGTTCTAACTGCAGATATTTTGCTATTCAAAAGTACTTTTATGGGGCTGGAGAGACAGCTGGGTGGCTAAGAGCACACAGCTGCACTGAACTAGGACCCAAGTTCAGTTCACAGCACCTGATGCTCACAACTGCAGGTGAGTGCAGCTCTGGGAGATCTGACATCGCCTTTTGGCCACCACGGGTGCCTGCACTCATGTGCATGCACACATACTCTCCATACACACACACACACACACACACACACACTTATGATAAAAGCTGCTGTCCACAGAAGAGCCTGGTGCATCCCTAACTGCCCTAACTGCTCTGCATACTCTTCATTCCAGCCCAACTTATCAGAGGCCTCGAAATATTCTCCTCTGATTCCAATTCTTCAGCCACTTCCTTAAAAGTAGGCATTCCCACAAGGTCATGTCTGTGATAGTCCCAGACTCCCAAATCTCGATCAAACTTGTTCTTCAAAGGCTTGGGGTTCAACAAAGCTAAATTCAGATGTGTATTTTTATTTGCCTGCTAGATAGCGCCAAAATATTGCTACCCAACGTAGCTCCCAATTCAGTGGCTTTCCTTCACTCTCTGCAAAATTAACAATTCCCCAGATGAGTATGTTGAGTATGTTGAAAGCCTCAGAATCACCCGTGTTACATCCTCTTATTTTTATTCCTACCAAAGTTGTCCTCTGTGTGTGTTTTTCCGCTCTCCTCACATCCACAGGAGCCTTAATTCAATGTGTTATCTTCAACAAGTAGGAGCTCCTATGATGTTCCAATGACCATACATACACTGTGCAAGCAAAACAGCAATGAAACAAACCAGAAAAAGCAGACTCCCTTCTCAAAAGGTCCTTCAGGTTGAGCAGTGGGAGAGACATGTAAACACATTGCTACCCTGTGATGTTATATAAGCAATAGGAGTTACCCATAAATCACAGAGCAGCTCAGAGGAGGGAGTGACCATCCCCTCTGCACAAGCCAGGAATGACTGCACTGTGGATGTAACTTCAGAGCAGTGCTGATGGATAAGAAGTCTGGGGGTAAGAAAGGGAGGGCAATGCATCCAAAGTACAGTGGCCTGAGCTGGACCTCCAACTGCAAACTCCCTCATCAGCACATGTATTCTTAAAGTTTGCTTGTTCAAAACCTAGACTCAGTTATGACACTCTGCTTTCCCTGAAGGCCTACCGTGGCTTTCCACAGGCTCTAGAATCAAATCCAAACACCTGGCATTGGCAAGGCACTTGGATTTTGAACTCTGGTTCGATGAGCTTGGAGTCCACCCCTACTGCTCTTCACACCCTACTGCAGGTTCACAGGCTGCCACACCTCCATGTGAGACGGTGTTCCAGCCATCAGGGTGCTCCTCTGCCCTCATCTGAGAAATCATTTACTCTACGACATCAATGTTCAACTTCACTCTACTGAAATTCTCCCGAACAGACCTGGATGGCTTCCTGCTTGAGTTTTCAGGCAGGTCCTCTAGCTGCGCGTGGATTATACAATGAATGCCCTTTTCTGCCATGTCATTTGCCGCACATACATATGGCTTTCCAAAATCATGTCCCTTCTAATACATGTTGGTTGTTTGGTCTTAGTCATATTACTTAACTTCTCTGAGTTTCATGGAGCAGGGGTGGCCCACGCCTTTAATCCCAGCACTTGGGAGGCAGAGGCAGGCAAATCACAGAACTCAAAGCCAACAGGATGAGTTTCAGGACAGCCATGGCTACATAGAGAGACCATGCCTCAAAAAAACAAATCTCAAACTAACTGACATTGAATTTTCAGTGTTTAAACAAAGCTAACATGTTTAACATTGGAAACAAATGAGACAGGATGGAAAAACACTCAGCAATATGCCTACACTGAGGGTATCAGTACCCTTGCAGGATAGATGAGAAGGCTAGGTTTCTCTCCCTCTGCATAAACACAGAGTAGAGAGCTGGCCTTCAGCAGTCCAGGAAGAATGTTGTCACAAGAACCCAGCTAGGCTGACAGCCTGCTCTTGAACTTCCAGCCCTCACAAGTAAAGGAATATGAATTTTTGTTGCTTTAACTCACACAGCCTATGGTACTTTGTTATGGCAGCCCAGTAAACTAGGACTTAAAACTTTTCAAAAGAATTTTAGTAATATAGGGTTAACTGGTAAAGCTAATCAGTAAAAATCTCCCAAATTCCTAACAGAACTGCCACCAGTTTCCAGCCAGATCAAGCTAAGGTTCAGCATCCTCCCATTCACCATCCAGTAAGGTTGGGCAAATTGGAGACACTTGAGTTGTGTAGCAAGTTCTCCAAGATAAAACTTCCATCTTTAAGATTGGCACATTAAGACACAGGGTGCTCTACAGGGAGTGAAACACTCCATTCTCCATCATTGTGACACAGGAAATAGACAACTCAATAGCTTCAGGAAGTCCTGAAACAGACCAAATTCACCAGGCTCCTCCCCTTCTAGGCATATATAACCCATAAGGACTGCTGAGAGATGCTCTCAGAAAGAGAATTTTTCCTAAAAAGAGAACCAAACCAACCAAACTTCCTGGAAGAAGCAGAGTTCAGCCTAGCTGTCTAGCAGAGGCTCAGACCACCTGTGCTGCCTGAAAGAGATACTCTCCAACCTAACAAGCTACCTGGTTTCAGATTTTGTGAATGTGGTACGGGCTCTGGTGATGCTGCTTACTGTCTTTGAGTCATTTCTGCTCCTGTAAGTAACTCCTCACCCATACTTCTGTAAGTAACCCCAATAAACTCAGTGAATCACCAAAATGGAACTTGGGTACGATCCACTTTCGTCTGTTGTTGGTTCCCTATCTGAAACGAGCAGCCAACTGCTGTCTTCCCGTGAACAATGTCACACAACAACTTACAGGATTTTGAGGTCCTGGCTTTCCATACACTTCTGGGGACAAAAGCCAAAACCACTTCCCTCAAGGAAAGCATGCCAGTCATCTAGGCCTGAGCAACACACATCTGCCATGCTTTGGACCCAGAGGGCCAACTGCCATGGCTCAGGTACCAGCTGCAAGAGAAGGTGGCCAAATCAAGTAATAGTGGCTGTCCCTACTCCTGAATGACTGCACAGAAGAGGCTCCATTCCCCAGATGCCAGCTTCCTCCTCCATAAAAGGAGGATCTAAATGCTTACCTTATAGGGTTTTGTGATGTCCCATGCTTGCCATCTTGTCAAGACTCAGTAATCAGTAGGTCTCTGCATGCCTGAGTGTCATCTCATTAACAATTTCACTCCTGACTAACTTAAAAGTAGAATCGTGATAAACTGTAATCTTTTAATCTATAGTGAATCTGGTTAGTTGGTTTATCTACCTGCGTGTTGTTTGGATAATGTCCACTACTTTCTTGTAATACTAAAGCAGTAATTTCCCTCTGGAGAGCTGTTCTTCTTAACTCAGCCCATTCACCTAGTTTGGGTGTCCTGGGTTTATCTTCTCCTCTAAGACTAGGAGGAGACCAGCTGCTGCCAATGAGAAGCACACACCACTCATGGATTGGCTCAGGAAATTTGACTAGAACCCCTGGGAGAGAAAACATTTAACTTCCCAGGTTTCTCAGCTAATAGATTATAACCGTAAGAATAGTGAGCCCACCTACAGGGGAGGTAACAGGAGGACTTGCATAAACTGAAAACCAGAGAGACACTGGAAGACAGCGGAGATGGCATTGGCTTCACAATGCTCAGGGCTGAGAGTAAAGTGGACTCGAAGTCGCATCAGCAGCATCAGCAGGTCACTTCCCTTCTCAGTCCTCTCTGCTTCACTTCAGACTCTGACATCTAGGATTAACAATAACCCAATGCTAGCAATAAAATAAATAAATAAAAGCTGATACCTTTCAATAACTAAAACAGCCCCTAAAATAAACAGAGGGAAATGAGAAAAGTTAGAATAAGTCAAAGGCAGAATCTTTTCAGGAAACTTTAATGGGTTGTTATAAACTTTAAAAATGTCAAGACTACTGGAGAAACCAGGCAGGGCTCTATGTTAGCGCCCAACTATTTGGGCACAGTTTGCCTTTACAGTGTTCTGGTAACTGACTCCGGAATCTAGAGGCATGGCTCAACCAAGGTCTGCAGTGACATGGACTTGACTGAAGGTCAGCTGCTTGCCTATCCAGAAATCACAACACTGAGCATGCTAAGAGACACCTTCTCTTAAGTTCTTACATATGTCAATGCAAATGTATTGTTTTTAAAACTTCTAGTCTCACATACTTCTTGAGGATAGACACCATAACTCTTGCTTTTATGGGTAAGGTAATTAAGACCCAAGTAACTTATCCAAATTAAAATGGTGAATTGGAGGCTCGAGATGAAACCTCAAGTCCAACTTCTTAGTAAGTGAGAAACGGCACCTCCCCCAAATGTTGACAAGATCTACTCACTTTATATTGATATGGATCATTTCCTATCATAAAACTTTGCCGCAGTTGTATGTCTGTATGTTGTATGTAAGAAGTGAGTATTTTTGTGATCCTTTCAGCCATTTTTTTTCATAATCATTTATAGAACTTCCCTCAGTGAATAATCATAAACATCACTACCTGTGGACAAGCTCTGTGAGTTCAAATACAAGGGGTGACAAGAAGAAGAGGAAGAAGAAAGGGAAGGAAAAAGAATTGAGCAATAAAGGGTGGGGAGAGCAGAGAGGAAAGAAATGAGGAAGGAAGGAAGCAGAAGACAAAGGGAGAAGAAAGGGGCAACAGAGAGCAACCATTTCCCCTTATCTCACTTCACTTATCTCAGGATAAGTGAAGTTCTAGCAATAGATAACAGGGATACTGTCCTCACCCAAAGGACAAGTGGAGGAATTCCAGAACCATGTGAGGGTAAGGAACTCCAAAGACCAGTACATATCTCTACTGATTCATCTCCCAAAACCACACTCAATAGGCACATACTAAAAAATTTCACTTATTTGTGGTAAACACTACAGAAAATCTGGTTCTCTTTCATCTTCTCTTGGGATATCTTGGTAGAACAAGTCAAATGAAAAACTCACTAACTTTCTCTTTAAACGAGCGTCTCAAGGGTTGTCACATTAGATACTCAGTTCTGCCATAAAGGTGGGTCTGTCTGAGCCTATGGCTATCAAGTGTGCACAAGGGAGGGACAGAAGAGAAATGGGAAGAAGGAAAAACAACTAGAAAATATCTATAACATCTTATCTGTCTGGTGGACAATTATGTCCTAGATTGCTAATGTGGCAGACCTCTTAAGCAGAAGAAGAATTTCCCTCATTTCTCAAATATGGCTTTGGAAGAGAAAAGATCAAAGGAGATGAAAAATTAAAGCTTGGGTTGACTAGGGGGATGACGTTTTTGAGCCTTAGCTTTCACTGACAAAACTTCACTATGTACCTAGTAAAGCAGCATGTCACTGGCATGCTCTCTCAGAAGGCGCCTCCCTGCTGGAGTCTCTCTGGATAGGGACTCCTGGAGCACCTCCCCCGCCCCTTGTAGTCTCTCTGGATAGGGACTCCTGGAACACCTCCCCCCCCCCCTGGAGTCTCACTGGATAGGACTCCTAGAGCATTGGCACAGGAGAGTGGCATAAGAGCTTCTGCTGAAAACAAAGTATGTCTTAGGAAAACTTCCTACAAAAGGCAAGAGTGAACATGCCTTGCTGGCTGGAGTACAACCTGCAAAACGTGCAACTCTGGACTTTATTTGAAGCATGTAGGGAAAAGAATAAAGGTTACTAAGAAAGCACCTTTTCTAGTAAAAAGCTGATATTCCACCGAGAATTCTGGATGACCAAAAAGAATTTGCTTCTCTGGACTTACGGTAACTGATCAAACACGCTTCTTCATTGAGATATAATACTTACCACAGGATGTGGAGGAAAGAATATGAATGGATTTGTAAAATCATGAATAAATATTAAATGCCCAGTTGTCCAAAATTCTTGTAGGTGACATCTATTTCCTAGGTATGCCTAAGGTGTACCACCTGATATTTAATATGATTAAAGATCATAGCGTTTTTTTTTAAAGACAACACACTAGGAACTTCAAGGAAAACCAGTCAACTGGCATTCCTTTGAAATATGCCTATAAACGGCTCTACAGTGTTTTTCCTTGCCGTTGGGTGTATGTTGTGCAAGAGAGGAATTCCTGGTGCAGCAATTGAGTGAGGAATTAGAATCTTCCCTCCAAGTTTCATCTAATTACATACCAGCACATAACGAAGAAGATGATGTATATATAGTAGCTAAAGAGTTAATCATTAGCAACTCTGCTAAAAAATCCTAATGGCAGACTGCCCATCATTCTTTTAGACAGAGCTTGTCAGAAAAACTGGGGCAGCTTGTCCAGCTCAGCAGTCAACTGATTACCAGTGAACTCAATGGGGCTCCCAGCCAACCCCTGAGATTGCTGCCAGCCCCTTGGGTATTCAAAGGCTAAGTTCCAATGTGCTTTACTTTGCCAGGATCACATGATGTCACTGCTATTTTCTCCTGACCAGAATAACCAGTTCAGCAGGTTGCTGGGAGTGCTATCAGCAAGCTGCAGCACTTCACTCTAGAGGTCATGGACACCCAAGGGTCCAGGGTCTCCAGGGGGAGAGTAGCTAATCCCAGTTCATTCCAGAGACCTAAGGATGTCCTGCCCAGGCATCCAGCATACAAAGTCTGCCCAGAAGACCAGGAACTACACACTAGTTCACTGGACAGGGTATAGTTAGAGAGCAAAAAGTTGGACACAGGTCCAACTTTTGTAAATACCCAGCTGGGAAAAAAACAAAACAAAACAAGACAAAAAAAACAAATAGAACAGAGCTGGACTTTCATTTCTGTTGCATTACAGGAGAATTAATAGTTAGCCACACGAATTCTGTGGGATTTAGTCATCTTCATCAATATATGTCCACATTATTTGATTGTTAGCAAGATATCAATTGATTTTTACATTTATCAGCGTATTTTTCAGTTACTACATGACTTACAAGGGTACATACACTCAGTTTTTAAAACTGTGGTAATCCGTATCTCTTAATGAGAGAAACTATTTCACTCCCCAATGCACAATGCAGGAAATTTAAAAATAAGACCTACTTGTAATCTTTCTTCTCCTAGGAGAAACATAAACACCAGAGTCTGCAAGTTGCTGGCATAGCTGGAGTGCATCCCGGCCCCATCCAGAGCACATGGTCCCGTGATCTAAAAGAACTCAACATTGCTCTCAAGAATTTCCAGCTTTCTTTTTTAAGTTTTAGTTACAATTTATTTGTTATGTGTGGTGTGGGGAGGTACACAGGGGTCAGGAGACAATTTGAGGGATTCCTTTCCTTCCTTCTACATAGGCCCTGCCTTTCTCGTTTTGCTAAAGGAGACTGCACTTGTGACTGACTGTTGCCCACATTAAATTCAGGTAAATTTGTATAAGAAGAAGTCAACCTGTCAAGAAATTTGTGAAGAAAGGACTGGAGAGGCAGGGAGGGATGGGGAGATGGAGGAGGTGGGAAGGAGGAGAAAAAGGAAACCAACCAAAGCACAAAGTAGGGAGGAAAGGAAGGTGAGTTCCTAGAAGAGCACACTGAAAGAAAGCTGTATTTTTTTATCAATGCTTCATAATTTTCATTCATTACATTTATGAAAAAGTTTAAACAGATTCACAACAACTACAAAGCCAGTGTCATCACTGTTATTCAGTCTAATCAGGTACTATAGTTTGCTCTTCCTGATGGGGAGAACTCATCTTTGACTATTCAACTTATCTTTTGTCCTGGCCTTTTATTTCTTTCTCAGATGCACAGTATCTTACCTCCAGGATAACATCTGTGATGATCTACCAAATGTCTAAAAGAAAGAAGCTTATGGATCCAAGTCCTTTGGTGCAAAGGGACTAAGACACTGTCACTAACTAGATAATAGCTGGATAATTTGACAGTTCTCACGGTGATTGTTTCAAGGAATGCTGGAAATGTGTAAAGAGAAAATGTTGAGGTTCATTTCTGAATTGAGTAAGAAGCCTAACTACAGAGCAGAAAGGAAAAAGCATAGAAATGTTGATCGTTAACAGTGGGAAAATAATGCATCAGCCATGGGGATGGATAATCTCTTTTAAGAACTGGTCAGGTGTGGGTGGTGGTGGCGCACGCATTTAATCCCAGCTCTCAGGAGGCAGAGGCAGATAGATCTCTGTGAGTTTAAGGCCAGCCTGGTCTACGGAGAAAGTTCCAGGACAGCCAGGGCTATACAGGGAAACCCTGTCTCAGAAAGAAAGAACTGACCAGAGACTAGGAACTGCGCTCAGTGTCCTCACAGAATTCATGGAGGAACACAAATTTCTCCCAGCAGCAGTAAGCAAGGGCTCTCTACAAGGTAACTTTAGTCAATTTCCCCAAATTCTTCCAGCCGAGTGTTCACCTCCACAAGTGTTCTTCCTCCAGCCTTGTTGGGTGGCATGGACCTCCTTGCCCGTTGATTTTAGCTATTGCTGTTTCCCTTGCTAAATATGTCTCCCACAAATGACACAACCTATCTCTTAAGATCAGTTTAAGCACCACTTCACCCCTAAACCAGGTGTGAGCCCCCCAGTGCCCTACGCTGCACCTCAAAACTTCACGCTTGCCCTTTTCTTAAATGCCAGCCTGATACGGCCTTGCATTACTTGCTGAGCTTACCCATCATGCCTCTCGGGGGGGGGGTGCACTCCATTGCTGATTTGACATGAACTGATGGGGCCCTCCCGTGCATTGCTCTTCTTTGCCACAAGCACTCAAAAGCCCCTCCACCCATTCAAAGCCTCACCTGAACTATTAGCACTTGCACTAATACATAGAATCCTGAGAAAAACAACTTTATTGCTTAGCAATATCTCACAAAAGAAAAACAATTTACCTCTTCATTTAAACAAAGTTTTTAAAATACCATATGCTTAGGATTCTGTGTGCATATATGTAAAAATACACATTAGCAAACAAGAGGAGAGGGGCAAGCAATAACAAGGATCTGTTTTTACTCTTCAGTGTACTTTAGACAAAACATATTAAAGTGATGGGTCTCAAAGCATTAGTTTATAAAGAGAAGTACTAACAATGCCTCTAAATTTCAAGCCAAACTTAACTGAACCTGAGGAGCCAAAACCTGGGCACTTTTTGTTAAGAAACAGCAGGCAATATTGTGACTCTGCTGAGCATTTTGTGTCCTGCACATTAACGGTATTTCTTTAATAAAGACCAATCTCAATAGACATCAGTTCTCTATTGTCATATACACTAGTGACATTGAGTACCTAACATGGCCTTGTTTTACAGTCCTCATTAAGAAGTGTGATCAGTGACTCGTATGAACTAAGAATAAAAGAAAGGTCCCGGCATACTGATGGCTAGGTATGGACTGCTAAGCATCAGATGTGACGTCACTAATAGTAACAATTGCACATGGCTCAATTCACACAAAGCGCTTCTTAAGTAGTGACAGGTTCGCCCTCTTAGCAGCCTATAAAACAGATAAGGAAAACCAAGGTTAACTTCTATCCCTAGGACGGCTGGGATGTGGAAAGTTTTAGGCTTTCACGCTTGTTATAGATTCTTGTGAGCAGTCTAACGCATTGGGCAGTGCTGCTGTGTGCTGGAACATCCAGCTGGTCCTAGGGACTTCGTACATGGACAATGGTCAACAGGCATTCAGAGTGACTTTCTGAAACAGTTAACTCTGCCACAACTTATTTTCTCCTACCTATGTTAATGTGGTACAAAAAAATACGTACTTTCTGGAATCCAAGTACCTAGCTTATGTCCACCACATATGACTTCTGTGACCAGGAAGTCCCTTCACTTCTTCCTCATGTAAGCTGATGCTAACAGCACCTGCCTACATAGGCTTCTGTAAAGGCAAAAAAAAAAATCAAACATTTTGTGCAAAAACATTCTACCAAACAATTCACTCTCAACTTTCCCCAGAGGTCACGCCCTTTGACAATATTCACATATAACACCAACAAAAGCAGTCACTGCACCCAAGCACAGCTGCATTTGAAGGCAAAGTATTTCTTAATTGTGTTTTTTCTTTTAAAAAAAAAAGAGAGAGAATCTAAATTTTTAGCTTTGATTCTATACCCAAAATTTAGTGTCAAGGGAGGAAAAGTGTGGTCAAGAAAAATGACTAATCATTTGTCATTCTCTCTGAACATTTAGAAGTAAACTGTTTCCTAAGACATTTTCACTAGGTAAGCTTTCCTCCCTTAGAAAAGGCAAAATCTCTTACCTCAGTCCATACAACCATCTTCACTGTTGTGCATAACGATGAATGCATACATGGAAAAGTGACAGAAGACAAGACAAACCAGGGCGAGAAGAACTGATACGCAGAGAGAAGAAACGCTGAAATACATTACTCACATTATGCCTCTACGGCACTAACTTCCAGAAGGAAAGTGAGTACATAAGGCAATGTTTCAGAAACACTAGCCTGTATACAGATTTAACAGCCACTTAATCAGCATAAGTTCATAAACGTGGGCCTAGGGGAACAAGCGGATGAGAAAGAAGCCAGGAGAGCTCCCCTCCAACAAGGCACCCCTCACAGTTGTATGTAGACAAGACAGCCACCTCCCAAATCCTGCCTTTCAGGAACTGAGTCTCCGTGGCTTCGGTTGGATTGGCTTTGTCATCCCTGCAATTCTGATGCGACTACTCCCCATCTTCCCTGGAGATGCACACAGTTGACAGTCAAGGGGCCTTGATGAAGAAGGAGATCCTAAAGGAAGGGCCCGAGTGACCAGCAGTTATTCACCTTACATAGCAACCAGGATCGACTAAAGATTTGGAGCCAACAGCTCTAAAGCCAGAGTTCTCTTATATTGCACACCTGAACTGAACACCTACAAATTGTTTGGCCCTTAGAAAGTCTTTAACACAGAGCCTCGGGTCCTTCTCTTGCAGAATGGGGACAAGTGCAAGTTACTGTGAGTGCTAAGTGAGATGATACACATAGAAAACCGAGTGCCACTCTAGAACTTGGTGCAGCTGGGCCTTGGTCCAGCTGCTGCACAGCTTCAGAAGAATAGGAAAGACACCCTTCTTCAAGCTGGGTATCAGACTGAACTCCCAGCCAGCAAGCATCAGAATCCCTGGTGCCTATTTCAATGGTGTGGAAATGAACAAGGAAAAAAAAACCCTCAAAAATCTTTTAATAACAACTAATTCCAAGGATGAGGTAAATAATGAACCTGCTATGGTTTGTCTTTTGAATTTAACACAAATAGGCAGAATTCCCCATTATAGTCCTAAAGAAAGATGTGACTCCTTCAAGCCATGAGGTTTTCTTAGAGCATTATATCAGCCTCGCCCATAATTAAGTTTTGCTTTAATAATGCAATTTCCTAAACTGTCTGAACAGGGTAGACTTTCTCCCCACCCCACCCCCCCACACACCACTCACGTTTTCGGTGGCTGTGGCTCTTGTTGTCAAGCATCTTGAGTGCGCTCTTATGGATACAATAAATGTAAGAGAACTCTTGGATGGCTCATTTCAGAATATGAGTTGAGTGGACACAAAGAAACCATGACTGAGAATGTCCTTCCACATCTACTACAACCTCCCAACTGCTCTAACGGGGAAACTTAATCCAGCGTGCAATTTAACCAGCAGGCTGTTTAACACTGGGTGCTTGTTAAGGAAGAGGCAATGCTTTCAGGGTCAGGATGACTAACTCAGCAGACAGGCAAGAACGTGTGGTCCAGGCATCTGAGAGCACCTCTGCATGTAGCCAGGTCTACTGCCACAGAGCAAGACAACCCAAAGGAGCTTATACACTTCGTAGACAAAGACACTGCGGACGTCCCTTGCAGCCCTGTGATTCCTATCCTGTGCTGCTGCTGCCAGCGGCCTGCTTTTTGAGTTTCTCCTAGACATCTTACAGCAGAAACAAATACAAACAAGATCTTGCTGGAGGTTCAACATGAACTAGGAAACGACTGTGGGGGAAAGGTCCCGGCCTTCCAACTGTTCACTTTCTACTGTGTCCTGATTTATGAACCAGTAGCTAAGTTCTCTACTCCATCTTCATGTGACATGTTAGGCCAGTGAGGATGTCATGAAAACATTATAAAGCTAGAGTCCACTGTTCTTGTCACTAATCCCTCTGTCTGTCACAACCCTTCTTTCTTCATTTGGTGGCCTGAATAGTAGACCAGTATCTCCCTAGTCCACATCCTAAGATCTATGCAGATTTTCCAGAAATGTTCACTTAGAACCATGCATGGCTGTAGAGCATCTCTTAGGCATATGAACTCTGCCAATACCAGTCTCAGAAGGCATTTGTTCCGTCACCACTCACTGTCATGAATAAAGCCTGAAGCAATGACGTTCTTCCACATTTTATTGCATCTCATATCATTCCTTGTTTTTGAAAAAAATGAATGGGGGAAGCTAGGGAGATGCCTCAGTCAACAAAGCATTTTCCCACGCAGGAAGACTTGAGCTTTGATGCCCAGCCTCAAGTACAGCTGGGTGGGGGTGGGTACAAAGGCCACACAGCTCTATGAGTTCAAGTCAGTCTCCTCCTGTCGGTGAACTCCAGGGAAAGGCTCTGACTCGAAAAATGAGGCAAACAGTCATTGAAGAGGACCCTCAACCTTGACCTCCAGCCTCCACATGCACAGACACAAATATACAAAGCAGGTAAAACATGCATGCTCTCTCTCTCTGAAGAGGCCTAAGCAAGAGGCACTGATACTTGAAAAGGATACACACTCTAAAGGGCTACTTGCAAATTTAGAAAGGCATGATGCTCCCAGGCAATCTGCTATAGACGTTCGGGATCTGCTATACATCAAATGGCCTGAGTGCCTAGGCATGGTGAAAGTAAAGTATACTTGACTGTGAATGGGTAGTCTGTAGGATGGAAATGTTTCCTTATAAACAAGGACCCAATAGGCTCAGAAAAGATGGCCCAGGGACACTGAGATCTGTACCAAAGTTGGAGGGACCTTCTCTCAAGAAAGGCATTGGGAAGTATCAGATGGCTGGCTGGGATTATGTTTAAAAGTAGATTTCTAATACAGCCTGCAGATGGATTTTATTAGTATTGGTGTGGCTTCTGCAGAAGAGGCTCTGGTGGCATGTGGGAGGGGAAGGGTTCCTAGGTAACAGATGCAGGGGAGAACTGCTGGCTCCTGAGAGAACCAACAAGATACTGGCGTCGAAGAATGGGAGGTAGAAGTCAAATGGCACTGAGATAAGGGGGTCCCTTGGACTTCAGAGACAGAAAGTCAGCTTCTTATCAATCAGTAAGGATCAGAGGGACTCAAGAGAAATCCCTCTGGTTCCCTTACTCTCCCTGGGACACAGCTCAGCATTCATGAAGATGCACTGAGGATGCACGTAAGGAAATGAACACTTAGGATACTATCACCAAGAACAATAAGAAATATGCCCAAAGCCTTCTAAACAAAATTGCTTATTTTTTAAAATCATGTAAATGTCATTTTAATTCATGTCTTTATTTAGTTTATGTAGCTCTTGGAAGATCCTTTGTCTCTTTCTGAAGATTTATTTTTTTATTTGGCTCCTCTAAGGATCATCTAACTTTTCCTAAAAATCTCCCTAAGCTTCGCAGTGTTTTATATAACAGAAAATTGTCTGTCCTTTAGTGTTGATTTCCCATAGAAGGCAGCCACACAGAAAGCCACTTACCGTCAGCTCTCTGCTGTCAGCCCTTTGCGGTTGAAGAACGGAGAAAACATGATGGCATGTTTGTCCAGCATGCCCTATGCCAAGACCGCAGCCATCACACACTTAGGGCAACGAAATGTAAAACCTTTCTAGATAGCGCAGATTCTGCCAAGTGAACAAGCGGACCCGACTACTACAGCGCCTGCAGAATGGGACAGCATGCAGCCTGCTACCGACAGACCTGCTTTCTAGCTATGTGACAATCACTGCGACTCAGAGTCCCACAGATGGTGGCACAAGGTGGCAAGCATCACTGGCGCCTGCCTTAGCGCTAGAGATAGTTTTGCCCTTTTTGCTACAAACACCTGGTATAGAAGAATGATAAGATCAAGGAATAAATTTGGGCACCCAAAGGAAAAAAAAAGATTCAGGGGTTGGGAAAAAGAAACAAGGAACTCAATGCAATCTCACACTTGGGCTTCAAAGTATTTGTATCACATTCCAGCCATAATGAGGCACTGGAGAGTCTACCATGTTGACTGTTTTCTCATTGATCAATGCAGTTCACTACATAGACTGCACCTGCCTTCTCCATGGGGCCTCCCCTGACCACCCTCCCCATCTTACCACCTAAACAAGGGCCACCTACTTGATGGGATACTTCAATCCTGGCTTTGATGAAGAGGGTCAGCTTGGCACAAAGGTGATTTCCTCGTAGATTAAGAACATTTACTTTCTTCCTGCTGGATCCCTCCCAGAGATACCATCAAACCTCTACCTACGCAATTAGTTTTCACAGGTGGCTGTTTTGCCTCCAGTAAAAAACTACTTTCTTTCTCCTTGTGCAAGTTAAAGCAGCGCAAATGCACACAAAAACATCTCAGATATGAAACAAACACTTTCAGAAAGGCAGCCTGGCTGAAATGATCCACAATATGGAATGAACTCCTCACACCAAGGTTCCAGTTGGAAGGAATTATCTAGAGGAAGAAACCAGCCAGGATGTGGTGAGGGTAATAGGAAGGTAGGAAACAGGACTGGAGGCGTGAAGAGAAAAGGAGCATGGTTTATTCCGGGTCCTGAGCTCTGAGGTCTGCAGGGTTCTGTCTTCCTTAGGACACTCTGTTAACATCGCAAGTCTGAATTTAACCACCTGGGAGAAGAGAAAAAAGTGGCGTGTGTCACATGTCTCTACAGCACCGAGTGGGTTGGAGGCTGTTCCATTGTCTCGATCCTGTAGCACCTTAAGAGCTCCAGCACAGAACTAGAAGCTTTGAAATGGTAACGGTTCATGTTCTAGTGAGAGAGAGAGAGAGAGAGAGAGAAAGAGAGAGAGCACATCATTTTCAAGGCGTCCATTTCCAAAGTGGAGGGAGAAAAAAAAAAGAATTCACCATCGACATAAATCCCTTGAACTGAACATCTGTTTAAACTGTTTCTAGGTCAGGGGTCTGAAACTGTGAAACACTAGGGGTGCAGACATGATTTCTTTCCCAAGGTCTCCAAGTCTTGCGGTATTCACATATCCTGCCATATTGTTTAAACATCTGGCTCACTTCCCCCAGAAAGGAAAGGGCTGGTAGTGAAGGCTGTTGTAGCTTTTGTTGTAACCTATAACATGATTTCGTTATTTGTACAGCTTCTAAAACAAACTATGTTGAACAAGGTGTTGTTTCTGATGTACAACTTAAGTGTGGCTGTCTCCATGCTGCCTGAACAGTGGGAGAGATTTTGTCTCAAAAAAGTTTAAATCTGCCTGTTCACAAAGAAATGGTTGAAGAAGCATGGAGAAGAAAATCTTCTAGAATTCTCCCCTTTCAGCATTCTCTTTCATTTGTCTAACAAAATAAAATGCACTTTTGATTTTCAAAGTACTTTCTCTATATTTGTCGATGGAAGAGATTGTGTTTAAAAAAAAATACTCTAACAGAAATTGATTCAAAAGTATGAGGACAAAGCAGGGAATTTAGAGTGTGGCTCCCTAAAGGCCTCACACCCATCAGCAGCACAGAACTAAGCTCTGGGGACTTCACCGGGACCTGAGGGGCAGAACACAGGTTTACCACCAAGACTCCTTGCGCCTACTGCTGGCGACATCGCTGGAGTCACTGTAAGTGCATCACTACAGACAACTGTGAGCATGCAAAGCCAAGCACATAACTGGAGAGCTCAGGAACAAAAGGGAAACTGAGCCCCAGAGAGAGGAAGCGCAAGGAAGCAGGCTCTTCTGCAAGTGTGCAGTGTGTTCTACAAGTTTGTGCTTGGGGTTTGGCAGTGACCTAACTCTCATCAGGCCTGCTGCTGGTCAGTGTGTGCATCTTAGAACAGGCAGGAAATTTTAAAAGCAGCCTTAAAAACTCACCGCTCAAGTGAGAAAAACCTCATTTCACCGACATAGTGTAGAAACCGTCCATGGTTGTCAAATATAATAAAGGGATTAGAGTTTTGTTTTGATTTATTCTGATGTACAAAGGAAGAAAGGAGACAAACTTCAAAGGTTTTGCCTCTAGCCCAGACTTCCGGCCTTAGGGGAACCAATTTCCACCGAACATTATAGAAATGTAGAGATGACCACTTAAAATTAACCGAAAGACAAAAGCAAATCCATATTCTTACTAACACCAGTTTCAAAGAAAAAAATCAGATTTTTTTCCCTCCTCTCTGCTCCTAGGATGGGTGGCCCTGCACTCACCCCTGCCTTGTTTGCCAGCCTAGCCAGCAGCTGTTGTTAGGCCTAAGGAGAGCAACTCAAATGTACACATCAATAAATAGTGTTCTAGGTAGAAATAAACCAAAGGAAGATAGAGCAGAACAATACACACCAGAGGAACATGTGCTGTCTGTGGAAAAGAGCATTTAGAGGGTAAGAGAAACGCATTTCTGTGGTTTCTTTAGTAAAGTGGAAGCAATCACAGATACGTTTGCATGTATCTGAGGATACACCTAGGATGCAGGACAAGAGACACTTGCAATAGCCCTTTAAGGTCTCTGCTGGGCCCTGCCCTCTCCCATATTAATTACATACTCTTTCTTGGATCTTTTCTTATTTTCAACAAATCATCATTCTAGGATGTAGAATGTAAAACAATTTCAACTCTTCTGAAAGATACAAATTTTTTAAATTTTAACTAGAGTTAAAACTAGAGTTGTTAAAAGTCTTAACAACTTTCAAGGTTGTTAAGAAAGATGAAAGGCAATGCAAACTCCCTCCCGTGCTGGCTGGCCAGGGCCAAACCACACCTACCACAGCCCAAGCAGAGGATGCGCTCATGGACTTTAAAACAAGTCAAGTTCCACGACTAACATCCCTGTCACACTCCTATGCCTGGAATCCTTCCACTTCCCAAACAACAGCCTGAGCACATCCAGTTATGATCAATAATGTTTCAAGAGTAACAAACAGACAAGCGGGCATGATGGGAGCCCCTGCAGAGCTGTGGAGAGAGTAAACTCAACGAGCCGTCTGCTTAGAGGGTATTGATCGAGGTGAGGTACACCTGGACTGTAGAATGACCCTTACACCGGGATTCAGAGCAGAGGAGGATGCCTCCCACCGTAGGCTATACATCATATCTGCAGCTACGAACACTCATCTTTCTATCCGCAAGTCACAAGTGGCTTTGAGCTACAAAAATCTATATGATGCAATAAACATTTGTGTCTTCCCCAAACTGACATGTTGAAGCCCAGCCCTGGTGCAGGCAGAACAAAGCCTTTGTATTCAGAAGCAGGGCCTTTCTGGAAGTGAACTGGGTCACAAGAGTGGGGTCCAATATCACAGCACTGTTTCCCCCAAGAGATACCAAAGAGCTAGCTTGCCACATCCACCTCTTCTCTCCTTGGAGACACATGGAGGAGCACGCCACCTATAAGCCAAGGAAGGTGACCTTGAAAGAACATCTACCTTGCCATTCCTTGATCTGGGACTTCTGTTCTCTCCAAGTGTGAGAAAATGCTTTTCTGCCCTTTAAGTCACCAACCCCAAGCTGCAGACCATGAACTTCGGCAGGTTAAACTCCACTTTTATAAGGATATCCATCCATCTTGCCCTTACATCTCTGGCACAACATTCTCTTGCTTATAGCTTAGATCCTAGTTTATTTACTCACGTAATAAACATGAGCTGAGCACCAGCTCAGTCCTGAGCACTGATCTAGATACGACAGATATGCCAGAGTGTGTCCATGCTGCGGCACAAAAAGGAGGCTCATTTAGAAACAGGCATTCTTACTATTCTGTGAGAAGTTGGTGACGGAGAACATAAAGTTCTACAAGAGCCTGAAGGAGGAACAACCAGCTTAGCCAGAGTGGGAGAAATAGCTTACTGTTGCCTACGCTGGACCCTGGAGGATGAATCAGAACCAGTCAGTTAAAGGGTAAGGTGTGGGACAGACATGCTGGGCAGACAGGTGTGGGTTAGTCTCCCACGGTCACTAACCGTACACTCTGTTGAGGACCCAGCCTCTTCCCTGACAGGCCCACCTCCAAGTCTTCTGTAACATTCAGCCCTGCATTGGTAACCACAATGTCCCCCGTGCTGTTTTTGAAGTGACTATTTCGCAACTACAGTAGGGAGGTCTAGGATCTCCCTAAAACCCAGCAGGATCGTTCCCTCACACCTGCTCTTCCTCTGCTCTTCTTGTGTATATGAGCAGCCCTGGTGTCCATCCAGTGCTGTAGGTACTGTCACTTCCCTTCTGACCTGCTGTCCCCTCCTCACCAACTTCTGCTTCTTAGTATCCCCAGATACTAACGCATACTGTGCATTCCTATAACTTCTGCTCAGTCAAACCCTGAGCATCAAACTGAAGAGCTGATTGGTTGACTGATTCTTACAAATAACAACTTGATGTGCCATCAAAGACTGCAATTATTCACTGATATAAAAGAAATAAACATCAAATCAATAAAGGCAGAGGAACAGAGAAAACGCTATCATGGAAGAGCTAGGAAAGCAGATAACTGAACACAGATTTTCAGATCTGAGCTCCCTAGCACACAGGCAACAGAAGAAACCCAGGTTGACTACACATTTCTCATTATGGGAATCAATTGGAGAATAGTAACATGCCAGCTTATCAGAAATGGCCAATCTGCTTCCTGGAAGCTCTGTTTCAGAGAAATTGATTGCAGGGAGTTGAATAAGGGATAACTAAATAACACAACAGGAAGAAGTAGATTTTGTAAAATAAGCAAGGCCTTCTAGTCTGAGTCTTATAAATAACATGTCTCTTAAATACACCCTCTACAGGGAAGCCTGCCCATAGGAATGGAGACTCAGCCAGGGCGATCTGCGCGGTGGAAAGGGAAGTACTTCTCCTACATAGCTTTCTGGTGGGTAAGAAAAGGGGAGCTTTCCCTGCATGGCCCTCTGTAAGTGCAAATGCCTCCAAGGGACCTTCAGCAAAAGCAATACTCATACTGTGTCACAAATTACTACCAAAGCATTATGATACCAGGTTACTTCTTGCATTTCCATAACTCACTAGCTCCGAGATGCTTCGCAGAGGACTCTGGCTCACTCAAACCCTCCAACTTCATCTCCAGTTCAATCTGCATCACTGTTCACTCACAGCAGTTAATACATCTTAAACTTCCCATTTATGAACCTCCTAGTCTGTTTCATTTTCCCGCCATAGTGGATAGCTAAGTGCCCCTAAAGCCAACAGGGAATCTGTCTTGTACAGTCCTGAGTACAAAGCCCTTGGAAACATCACTAGCATGTAGTAGGGACTCAATTAAAATGCCTTTACCACAAAAATGAATAAATATATATATCCTCTATTTTAGGCCCCAAATCTTTGTATATATTCCCACACTAAAGGAGAGGACAGAGCTATGGCAAAATGTGGATGAAAATGAAGGGGCCTGATTTGAAACCTACTGACTCCAATTTCTCCTTTTCTGATCTATCCAGCATCTGTTCTCAGCTTTGTCTGCTAGAGAAGGCAAAAAGCTGCCTTCTAGAAACTTCTCAGTGGGAGTAGAAGCCCTCAGCAACCCAAATCTTTCAGCGTGGCCTTGGACAACGTTCCCCGACTTCCTCCAAGAAAACAAATCTATTCCCAGTTTCTATAAGCATTGGGAACCCAAGCCCCAGTGTGGGACCCTCCTCCTAGTGACATAGCTCCATGCTCTCTTTAGCCCATCTGATCCCAGAGCCTGGCTTCTTTGTCACATGCTCACTCCTTGAGACAAGAACCTTTGTTAGATTCCTGTGCCCTGCTGAATTGCCTCCTCCACACTCCAGATTGGAGTAGTGCTTTTTATCCTCCAGTGTGACTCCATCTGCCATCTGTTGTATCTGAGTAGATGGCTCGTTTTATACACCTGTTTTTATTACTAGATTTGATTATGAACTATTTGATAACAGGAACACTTTATGATTCTTTATACTTCTCCAAACTTTAGTGCAGTCCTAGAAGTGCAGAGGGTACTAAGCAAATGTTGAATTAAAAAGCTGAAAAATTATAAGTGCTAAAGACACACTAATCTTGGTTATTTGGATTTCAAATTTGTCCAGTGGAAGACCAAGGTAGACAGTTGGAGAGATGGCTCAAAAGTGAAGAGCCTGGCTGCTACTCCAAAGGACCCAGGTTTAATTCCCAGCACCCACACAGCCACTCGAGTAACTGTTACTCCAGTGCCAAGAGATCCGACACCTCACACAGACACTCCTGTAGGCAAAAATATCAAAACACATAAAATAAAAATAAACAAGCTTTTTAAGAGGAAGAGGAAGAGGAAGAGGGAGAAGAAGAAGAAGAAGAAGAAGAAGAAGAAGAAGAAGAAGAAGAAGAAGAAGAAGAAGAAGAAGAAGAAGAAGAAGAAGAAGAAAACTGAGGTAGAGTGAAATTACTGGCTATATAGAATATGAATCTCAACCTTGATATATTAGCAATTGTTGCCTATAGTTCTTTTTTTAAAAAAATTGTGTCCAATGTTTTCCAACAATGATTCATGTGGCAGGATGCTTTATTATTAAAAGTATTTATATGTGCTGTCTACTGACTGAAATTTCAGATCTGACATCACATATACTGTAGCTCATTCCATGGATATTTCAAAAAAATTAATTAGCATTTGCCAATATAAAAATCAAGAACTTTATGAAGCCTGCATCAAGTATGAAACATTTTAAATATTACAGTACATCAAAGTCTCCTGTCTGGAGGCATCTTCTACCTTTAAGTCCAAAGATCTGAGCTATCACCATGGCATTTCTTCATTACTCTCAGAACTGCTCCCCAGCAAAATTCAGTTGCCAAATTAGAGCATCCCTTCCTAAAAGTACTACCAACAATAAAGAGGGCACTCATCAGGCACATCTGCCAGACTATGGAGCAACCAGAGGACAGGCTGAGAGAATGGCACTGAGACATGTGTTCTTTGCACCAGTGTGGTGCTGAGAAGAACATATGACATGTCTAAAGCCTAACTTTACAATTAAAAAGAAAAGCTTTCATGCCAGCTCTTCAACATAATCCACATAGCATGATCAGTGTCTTCATGTTACTTTACATATGCCTGTAAGTACAACCTTTGTGTGAAAAAGAAAATACGAAGACATAGAATTGGGGCCAGTGAGATGTCTCAGTGGGTAAAGGTGCCTCACCGCCATGCCTGAAGAACTGTCTAATCCCTGGGATGAACATGGTAGAAAGAGAAAATAAATCAACCACAAGTTGTCTTTCGCCTCCCACATATACACCATTGTGTATTCCCCACCGCCTTCCCCAAAAAACCTAAAGCACATAAATGTAAGTTTTAAAAACACACTGACTCAGATCCACTCTGTAACTCCAGGACATTGACCCTCCACTGATGGGAGCAAAATCCTAGTCACGCTAAAACCAAGTACTGACAAATTAGTCTACTTTGTCAGAATCTGCAAGTTTTCCTTTAATCTTTTAATTACAAAAAGACAAAACAAAAAAACAACCTAGAGAATGAAAAGAAAGCTGAAGTGAACAGAATAAATAAATGTGGCAAGATACACATATTTGGAGGGCCAGTTTTACGTTACATATTTTGGAGGGCAAACTCGTTATTTATACAGGTGCTACCTGACCTCTATCCAGTGAGTTATTCATTTTAACCCATCAGTAAGCACGCCATAGACAACAACCAAAGTCATATGACCTCACACCACTGTCTGAAGACACTGACTGCATCTTCATCATTAACTACAGGATACTGACCCCATTAGATGGCCCTGTTGTCAGAACACTAAACCTGTCTGGATAAGAGAAAACAAGACTTCACCAAATGGGGAGAACAGAAACCCTGGGCCTTGCTGCAGCCACCACGCTGTTGTCATCTCCAATGTACCTGTGCTCTTGGTATAAACCTTCCAGGAAGCTTTTATGCTACTCATGGCATAATCAGCTGCTTATTGCCAAGGGAAGGACTTTTCCCCCAGAAAGACAATCTGCACACACTAATTTGAAAGACAGGGTAGGCATGCAAGTGTTTTAATAGCCCATTATCAAAAATTATCCCTTGGCTATAAAATCCCCAGACCATTGGCTTGAGATCAGCTCAAAGAAAAATGAGATTACAGAATTTAATCTAGTGAAGGGGAGTGAGAGATGAGTTTTAAAAAGCTTTAGAACACACACACACACACACACACACACACGGTAAAGATCCAAAACAAGATCAGCTTAGATAAAACCTTCCACACATTTACCTCATATAAATCTGACAGACTTCAGGATTTATTTTAATTTTGGAAAGTAAGTGGTTACTTTGCAACGTTTTAATAAGAAATGGGGAATGAGCAAAGAAAAATTATATAGAGAGGTGACAGGAAACAGAAGAGCATTTTGTCTTAAGTTTGCACAACCTAATTTAGAGCAATAAAGGAGAAACCTATGTGTTCTGGTAAATGTCACATCCATTACATACGTGGATAGGTATGAAGCAGAGTCTCCGTAGGCCCTTCAGAAATTGCATACAGCCGCCCTAATGCAAACCAGAAGTCTTAGACTGCTAGATGAACACTCAGACTCACTCCCATGTGGACATTTGCAGAGGGTCCCCTCGCCCACCCCACCCTCATTTGTGGTATTTCAAAAGGTCATAACCATGGAGGTGACTCATGAGACACAAAGACACCTCCCACCCCAGCAGAATCTGCCCCAACCTGGCAAGGACAGCATCGGAGTCCTGGAGAACCCCCCTCCTCCCTGCAACCTCTACTCCCTTGTTTCTCCTCCCCATTGCTCCCCCCACTCCCCTCCCCATGAGCATCTGCCTGGCCCAATCTCGCCTGGGCCAGCTCCAATAACAACATCTGCTTGGCAGCTTTTCAAGCCCACGGATAGTTATCTAACTGAGGCTTTTGTGCTGTACTGTTTATTCTATGTGAAGAAATGCCTCCTTAGTTGAAAGAGTACTTTAGAAAAACTGTGCAGCTATTAGCAAGTGAAGCACAGGGCTAATAACCCCCACCTGCTCATCAAATTAATTATGACATCTGAGTCATTATAACTCAGAAAGAAAACACGACTACAGATTTGTCACATGTAGGAATAACCATGTAGTAGGAGGACCAGAGGGGAAAAAAATCAGAGCAAAAGATTCAGCTGGACAAGACACCTCTCAGACAATTCCTCCTCTCAGAGACTGAAATACAGACCTTGTCCTTTGAGGGGATGTCAACGAAAAGGGATGCATGCCTGGCAAGACAGCCACACTATTGTTGCACCGTGAAGCAAAATGAGATAAAGACAGGGAACAGGGAACCTCAGGGGATACAGTTTAAAACTCAGCAAAAATTGTGTTAAACCAAAATGTTCTCCAGAGCCAAGCTACAGAGCTAAATGTTCATAATGGATGTGACCCTATGTCATTCTCTACTGTCATCCAGTAAAGAAAGTGTTTCCCTTTAGGTACAAAATGACATTTTTGTGATGCTAATACAATTAATAAGAAAATATACTAAACATAAAAATAAAAACTTGTCTTGAAGTTGTTGCATTTCTTAGACATACATAAATAAAAGTAGAATTGCTGAAAAGCAAATTATCAATTAGTGACCATAAAAAAAAAGCATTTGAAAGTCTGCTTCCCAAGACAGTTCATGATCAATACCTTTTAGAGAATATCTCATACTAGGAGCTAGCAGGTTTTCATTATAAATTCTGAATGAACCTACAATGGTGTCTAACGTCTCATTCCTTCCCACATGTTGAGGAAACATAACTATACCACATATTTCTAAACAGATCACCTCCAAGTGTTGGATCTGCTTAATGCCACAATTTAGAAACAAATATGTCATGTTAATGAGTTGGTTTAAACCAAACATGAATTAATAGGAAGATGCCCACTGGAGGACATTTTTCCTGGCTATGGATTGCCAGGATATCTGCACGGATCACAATGAACAGCTTTATTTTTAAACCATTCCTGTTGAAAGTGTCTGTAATCTACTCTGAATGCCTCAGCCCCCTTTTCTAATGTTTTTATAACTGAAATGACTTTTTGGTTCCTTTGCAGACCGTGGGCCGAGAACTTGAGAAAGCAGGAGTTCCTTATGGAGAAGCAGGTGGTCACTTTGCTAATAGCATTAACCTTTGCCTTTTTCACTTTACCTCCAAAATGCCACGGGCTGGAGCAGCAACCAGCACTTCAAAAAAAAAAAAAAAAAAGAGTTTAAATCTGTTTCAGAAAAAGCAAAGCCTAGTTTAATGCTCAACAACATACGCCATTCTGACCCCTTTGAGCCTCTGCGATAAAAGGAAAGTGAGTCTCAGGAAACAAAACAATTAGTTCTTCCTCTCAGTAAAACACTCTCTGTATTAGAGTCCAGTTCTGAGAGTTGATTTATGTAAATACGTTACTTAACCTCAACTTAAGATATAAATCCAGAATAAACATAACAATGGCAATCCTGATACTCTTCTTTGCCAACTTGGAAGATTTAGTCAGCCTGGAGTAAAGTGAATTAAGGTTGGACTGAGAGTGTCAGTTCTAAATCAAGAAACCAGTGGTACCAGCCCTGGCCGGGATGACATGAGTCAGGAGCCAGCAGGGCTCGGGAGCCCCCGCTGTCTGAGAAAGCATGCTCCACTCTAAAGAGCACTGCAAGTCAAGACATTCTTCTCAGACATGCACCTTGTCATCCTCCCCCCCTTATCAACACTCCTTCTGGAGGAACCGCACATATGAGGGCCAGAATGGCCTGAATTCTGTAAGACAGAAAGACCAGGTCCAAAGTGGCCTGCAGTCTTGAGGAGTTAATGACTGAAAAGATTTCCTGTCTGAAAGTAACTTTCAAGTTGGTTTTTAACAACTGGTTTGCACAATTATTAAATTTCTTTACTATGATAGGTGTTGCTAGGAAACACAATTCAAGTATCCGGCAACAGACTGCTGTGTTTCCTCAGAAACGTGCACACACAGAACACGGCTATGCTGATCAAGTATAATAATCCAGAAAGGCAAAGAAATAATTTTGGGCAAGTAGCCCTGATTGGTGTCACCATTACTCTCAGGCTGCCTGAAGGTCCCAAAGGTGTGCCAGAAAGGGCAGCAGAGACGCCAGCGGTTCCCAGGTCTTTTCGGGTACACCTAGTTTCAGTATTAACCTCCACCGCTTCCTGCCCAGTGCTATGTGGTCCTGAAAACACAAACTTTCGTGTTTCCTGACGCTGGGCTGGAAAGGAAAAGTCCCCTCCCTAGGGGTACAGCTACAGGATTCTGGTGCTCCTAATGCTTAGTGCTCACTACATTAAGGCAGAATGGTGCACCCCAGGATTAAGCTTAGGGGAGCAGCCTTTGTTTTCACTTCTGAGGCCCAGTGAGCAACATTATCTACACCATATTTTAGGGAGTGCCTTGTGTGGGAGGTCACAATTCTGCAAGGCTAACTTGATATGTCCAAATGTCCATGTTCCTGCCTATCTCCTCTTGGTCTCTAGGAAGGAAGGAAGGAAGGAAGGGAAGAGTTGACAAGTGCAGATATTCTTTTTCAAAAATTAAATACTTTTACTGATAGTTCTTCCTCAGCAATTTTACTTTCTCCTCCTTTTCTCTCTGACATCATTTACTCTCTCTCTCTCTCTCTCAAACACACACACACACACACACACACACCACACACACAGAAGCATCCGTTAATATTAGGACAGTCTTCTGTAATGTTTTCCAAAAACTCTCAGGGGCTTAAGAGGGCAAGGGCCAGGCTCCCCTACTCCCAGAGGGGTACCTTCTCAAAGCCCAACCCCCACTTTTCAGCCCTAGGTAAGTAGATTTGCCTCTGTGCTAAGCTGGGCAGCCTTTGTGTGTCTATTGAGCTGCTGCTCAGGAGGGAAGTTCCTTCCAGGGGGAAGTCAGGAGCATTCTCCACACTTCCTGTTAGATTATTTGCTGCTGTTGCTTGTTCTTCTGAGCTTTTAGGTTTCAACCTAAAAAGCAACATGCCACCAGCATTCCAGGAGTCACCTTTCCCTAGAGAAATGTACACCACGAGGCACAGAAATTAAGTCTAAATTCACAGGTTAAAGAGGGAGCATTACCTGTTTGTAAAGGTGGGCACAACTCCAATCTGACAACGTAGAGAAGGATAATAAATAACCCTGCAAACACATCACAAGGAGGGAGCCATGTCTGTTTCCTAGCTCAGATCACTGACTTCATGAGAAAGCCAAATGACTGTAGCAAACTTTCTGAAATCATCATTTACATAAGATATAGAGTATCGTTTTCTATATCACGGTCTCATGAAGAAATCGACTCTTCCCAGAGTGAATCTGACAGGACCTTTAAGAAAACCCATGGGTAAAATGTCATCCAAGGCTTAAATCTGCAGGTGTCCCACACCTGACTCAGTGGCCGCAGCTCCCATGTTATAGCCCAGTTGCTGGCCATTCTAAGGGAATAATTTCCTGTGGCCTAGGCCTCCAGCAGGGCCCCTCAGTTCACAAGGTGCCAACGGTGGCCTTCCATCTGTGTCAACAACTTCACCGGGCACTCAGGAGCTCATCGGTTTTCAGTTTAGCGAACGTCAACTTCTCCATCGGCCAGATTGCCCCCACTCTAATAAGAGAACACACCGAATTCCTAACGGTTCTGGAGTCCTAGAAAGGGAAATAGCAATGGAGTGTCATTGGAGTTGGAGCAAACAATGAAGAACCAGTACGTGGTCCTTGGATAGGAAACTCTGGCCAGGACAGGAAGGCTCATTAGCACCTCTGAGTCATCCCATTCACCAGCATGACCTTGAAAGATAATGTCTGTGTACAGAAGAGAAAACCCTGTTATACCTCATAGCTGTAGTCCTCAGACTATTCATGTCCTAGGTACCTGTGCTGACCTACGAGACAGGGCAATGCTGTCTCCAGGCAGACCAAGGACTCCTGCAGCAGGAGAGGCAAAAATGCCCAAGAAACACAAATAAACCAGGCAACCACTTACTTCTCTCCTACCCTTACCTGTCTCTATTTTTCTGTTACTTTTGTGCAAATTCAGTAAACTTCATTTCTCTAATTCTCATATGCCAATAGCCTAAAAATAGTTGATGTTCAAAATCCTGCCACACACACACACACACACACACACACACACACACAAAAAAAAAAGCCTGAAAAAAAAAGAACTAAAATATTTTACTCATCACCAAAAAAGAAGAGTCTGTTAAGCATGTGTGGTCAGTTCAGCCAGTAACCCACAGGAAAGCTATGCTATGGACAATACTAACAGTGCAGACTCAAGAACTACAGCTCTTTTTTTAAACTGAGCAATAACAGTCTAGGGCCACACTTAGTATCTGATTATGGTACGGCAGGAAGACAGTCATGCATTTTCTTTGAATTTGGGAATGTCCTGAAGAGGAGGAAAAGGCCACAAACAAAAGATGCTATTCTTTAATTTTATTATGTTTATATTGTTTTGCCTGCTTGTATGTCTGTGTACCATGTGCATGCCTGATGCCCCCAGAGGACCAAAAAAGGAAGTCAGGTCCCCTGGAACTGGAGTTACAGGTGGTTCTGAGCTGCCATGTGGGTGCTGGGAACTAAACGCAGTCCTCTGGGAAAGCAGCCTGTGCTGGCAACCACTACATGACCTCTCCAGACCCAAAAGATGCTATTCCTAACCTTCGGCTCTGGACTCTACCGACGGGGGCATTTAATCACTGACTCCCAGGTCCCTTTGTCAGCTGTAAAATGGAAAACAAATATTAAATAACAAAAAGGACTTGGGGTTTCTTTCAGATTTGAGTCAGGGTCTCACCAAGCAGCCCAGGTTAGCCTCAAACTCATAATGATCCTCCTGCCTCAGTCTCCTCCTACGCTGAGACTACAGGCACGCCCTACTATCTCCTGTCTTCAACCTACAAAGGAAAAAGCTTACAAGCAAGCAAAGGAAAAGGGTTTTGTGAAAAGTTTAGAAAGAAATAATTTCTCAATTTAAGTATTTTTTTCATGGTGTTAGGAAATTTTGCTACTTAAGAAAATTTGTGTGTGTGTCTGTGTGTGCTGTATGTGTGTATGTGTATGTAAAAACAAAACAGAGCAAAAAATAACCCTGTCACTCAGCTTTCTTTTGCTTTTTACAATTTAGAATTTTGGAGTTAAGTCCTCCAAACCTCAAGACATGTGTAATACACACAGTTTGCTACCAGAATTTACTTTAAGCATCTCTGCACTATACAGAACACACAGCATGCACACCACATGCACACACGCCCCCCCCCGACACACACACAAATTCTTGAATCATTAAGTCACTTGGAAGAATCTCCAGAAGTGTGCTGAGGCATGTTTTTGGTGTTTTGCCAAATTATGTGCTTCTGTTTGTGGCTTTCCAGTATGGATTAGACAGACGCACAAGCATGGACAATTTGGCAAGTAGCGACAATGGTCTAGTCTGAATTTAGTAATTTAAGCTTTCCATTAGTTATCTCAGGTGAAAGAAAGAATTAACGACAACTTGTTTAAGCTCTATCTTTACATCCCTTTGTCATCCATTCTTGTTCACTTGCCATAGATTAGAAACCAGCGGAATTTCAGATGGTCTTTGCAGATAGATCTACAGCGAAAGCTTTGGACAAAGAGTTCAGGTGTCAAGTACGCTTCAACTAGAGGCTGAACTTTTGTGCACTGCTGTGCTAATGCTGGAACTCTGCTTCTCTGACCCCCGCTGCACTTGAGCATCCAGTGTGCTCTCCTTCTTCTGGCAAAGAAACAATGGCAGAAATTATCTCAAGAGGTAAAAAGTCACTTGAGATTTTTGTTTTTAAATTAACACACGCTTTTCTGTGACAAACTGCTCACAAAGAAATTTCTGTCTCCAGTGACTACAGGGGAAGCCATACTCAGCCTTGCTGCACACTATCAGTTAAGTCAGCTTCTCATGGTCATGAGCTTTGATGCTAAATTGAAAAGCAACTCTGGTGAGTTAATCAATTACTCTACCACAATCAGAATCAATACATTGATCACCATAGCCAGTCCCTTTCTCGGTCACCCATAGAAAGCCAGGAATTCAACTGACTTGTACTGTTTGACGTTCCTCCTGTGGTTGGTAAAAATAACCCTGGTACCCAACAGAAAGGTTCAAAGGAACCAGGAGGTAGAAAGGACTAAATACTGACAGTGGTCCACTGTTAACTAAGTCTCGTGTGTGAAGCTGCAGATGAATTCACACAGATGTCCCATGTGTCACAGCACTGATAACAAGACGTACATGCTCAGTCAAAGTCGAATTTCAAATCCCCAAAACTGAGCAGTCCCACGGTCTGAAGTTAAGGACCAATCAACAAGCATCACTCTGCAAAAGGACGGCTGGGGTTGGTTCTCAGGTCATCTCGAGGGCCCAGGAGAAAAAGGCGAGTCCCTGTTTGGGATCTAGAGCACTGGGTTTGAGGGTTAATGAACAAAACATGGAAAAAGAAAAGTTGAGGCCTAGAACAAAAACTCATAAGGAAGATTATTAATGTGCGGTTTTACTGGCTGTCAAGTGGGGGCATCTCGAACTCTGATTCCACTGAGATTCGCTGGCAAATGGAGGACCGACAGTGACAGGCAGTGAGCCCCTCACCACCTGTACATTTGACTAATCATCCAAACACTCTTTTAACAGATGCAAAATGATTGCTGTGGAGCAGGTGAAAGACCCATTCTAAACTTACTCAACTTGATCCAAGATGACACTTCAAGACAACCCACATTGGAAATGACAGGTAGAAGCTATTGTCCAGGGAGAGGAATGAATCTGAGCCACGATAAGTAAGGTGGATCAAAATAGAAAATCATATATTATTTTTTCCTTTAAAAAAAATCTCATTTTTGCTCTCTTGAATAATCATGAAAACAGCAACAACAGCATCATATACACACACAAAAAAAATCTGTATTGTGGTTGCTAACTTGAACCATGCCAGTGAACATTCAAAAGATTAATCAAAGGCTTGACAGTTGTTAACAGTTCAACATGGTTCCCATAATTATCCAATTAAACATATAATGCAAATAGGAGAAGTCTTATGGGTTCCATAGAGCATGAATATCAGGCTGCTTTGAGGACTATTAACTGTAATGGACTGTCTGCTGAGTCAGAAGAAAGTGAAAGGCTAGCCAGACATTCATGGAGGAAGGCGGGAAGAATGGAGCTCAGAGACACAGAACTCAACCACTCTTTATGTGGTCACATAAACACAACAGACAGTGGTAAAATCCAGAAAACAAAATTTAAGTAACAATTATTGTAAAACCAAAAGAATGCAGAGCAATGACTTTACCCTGTAATTCCTACTGGCGGAACTACAGCCACTGTGTACTTCAACCACACTTTTCTAGCTCATTGCTAAGTTAGAAACATGGATGTAATTATAGTTGTTGGCTTCTGACTCTGTCTATAAACCATGCAGAGATAAACTGCTATTAGTGAACATACCAACTCCATATAATTGTGTTTTGACATTATAGGTAGAAACAGTGAGACGGAGAACTAACCACAGCAATTATAAACAGCATGCTGGAGGGCATGTCAGGTCACTTATGACCCTGACTAAACTGTAATCCCGAAGCTTCACTTCCACAAGTTCAGTGTACACACATGCGCATGCACCTGTCTTCTTCAGGAAAATGAGGTCACAGAATGAAAGAACTACTAAATCACGAACTTTCTGACACTTAAAGAGTACAAAATATACACCAGATGGGGCAAATATCTGTTCTTTTTTAAAAAAATCAATGTTTTTAAATATATATGTAAGGAAAACTTTGTGGTAACTCTTCACCCTTAAATATTTGTAGAAGGATTTACACAGAGAAAAAGAAAAATGAGAAAATTTATTCAGTACAAAAACTGTCACTGTATGGAGTTAAGTTGTGCCACTTAAAGTTCAACAATTAAATTTTAGATGTTTAAACCATCTCCTTACACTGATAACATTTTAGTAGTTACTCAATTACATATCTTTATAATTATACACAGAAGTATTGCATCCACTTCTTTCTGTAACAGTCTTTTGTCTTCTACCAAACTGGGAGCAGAGGCAATCAAGTCAGTAAGTATCATTTAAGGGGTAAAGTACAGCACCATGTTCAATGATTTTCTTTTCAAAGTACTACAGGATTTATGCAGTCAGCAACAGTATACATATGACAATCACAAACTACATATGTGGTGACATACACAAAACCTAGAAAACAATGTAACTTTTGTGTGATTATTCACAGAACATATATATGAGCATGACCTTAAAATGTACATGCCACTAAGACAAACTCATGTGTGTGTAGGGTCCTGAAAAACATACATGGTGGTATCTGTGTATTTTTTTTTAAAGCAAGGTCTCACATATCCCAGGTTGACCTAGGATTTGCTGTGTAGCAGAGGAAGAACTTGGACCACCGATACTCCTGCCTCCATCTCCCAGGTGTGGGATTACAGGCATGAGCAAACTGTACTAGGGAGAGAACCCAGGGTCCTATGCATGCTAAGCAAGCCCTCTACTGCGATACGTCCGTAGCCACTCGATTTTCTCTCTTGACAAGGAAGGCAGAAGTATTTGACCCTTTTAAGTTTTTTAAAAAAAAAAAAAAGCAGCTTCCTGAAGGCACATGGACTTGCCCCAAACCTCCTCTGTCCAGACGGACAGGTGAGCCCCTTCCATATGTTGACTGATATCTGGGTTCAAAGCCCTTGCTCAATCCTGAGTAAACCTGATCCGGACAGAATGTGTGTCTGAATAAACTGTTGTCTACCAAGATGATAATGACCAGAGTGATGGCTTCCTCTTGAATGTGTTAGGAAGGTTAAATGAGAAGCGCTGTGGACGCGCCCCGGCACAGTGGGTGCTCCCGATGCATGAGAGGTTATAAGCGGTTAATACAGTTCCTGTCACCTCACAGCTAGTCTGGCAAGATAACTCCTCCATGGCCAAAAGGTTAAGTTAATAACCACAGAAACATCAAGCCCCACATTAGAGTTTGCCTAACTGACATAGCTGGGTATCAATGTCATTTCTGAATGAGGGTTCTCAGGGAATGAATTGCATTGGCTGTCTTTAAGTGTGCTTTGCTTTGTTTTGTTTTGTGTTTGACAAAATGCTCATATATTTATATGGTTGTATCACTCACTGGAAACAGATTTAAGGAATTTAAATTAAACTGAAAAGAAAAAAGTTTCTGCAAATTCGAGCTATGACCCAATACAACAGGGTACCAGAGTCTACACCTACTTCATTTGGGAGATCAAAGTCCCCCTGTTTTAACTGCCACATTCCAGCGTGCACAGAACAGCTTCTGTGTAACTAGCCCAGGAATAAGGCATCCTGGCTGCAAGCTCCCAGCGAAGGGCTTCAGTGTCCTTTGGGACAATGGACTCCTCTTTCAGGGCAAGGGCAGCACTAACAATGTTCAGTGCTATATGAACTCAAGCTGATTCAGCCTGAGCCTTCACTGTTCTCACAAACATCTCTGAAAAGAAACTGAATAGGAAAACAGAAAGCCTATACTCACATTTGCAAATGCATAAAACTAACACATAAAAACACCAGAGAGGGCTTTGCTGCTCACTGCTAACCAAAGGCAAGAGCTGCCGTTCCAATAACAAACACACATACAGCAGGCGAGAAACAGGGAAAAGTGTTTACTGTGGGCAGAGAATGAAAATCATCTCTTCAAGTGGGTCAGTCCCCCCTGAGAATGTTGACAGTCATTTAACTGCTTCACAGATACACAATTACAAAATGCTACTTACATTCCTTGATGATACAGAAAAACAAAACAAAACGAAACAAAACAAAAAACAGACTTAAAGGATGTTTTGTTGGGAGAGGTTAAAGAACCAACCCATCAATATCATAATCATCATCATGATGCATTTGGTGGTGGGTCTCAAACTCAGGGCCTTATACATGTTGAGCATATGCTTTATGCCTGAATGGCACACCTAGTGAAGAACATCTTCTAAATAAAATAGTGCCAGTGGAATGAGCTTGGCTGTGGCAGGCCTGGATTCAAACCCTGACTCTGTCACTAGCTGAGTGAGCAGACATGTACTCAGCAGCTAACCTCAACTTCTACCTGCTCCGACAGTAATACTTGGGGCCTTTTAGGAGCTGTAAAGATTGCAGTAATTAATTCAAAGGGCACATGAATGTTTTCAACACGCTATAGCTGCCTTAATAATAAAACTCAGAAGGCATGCCGCCTTTTGAGGTAGAGTCATTTTTGGATTCTTCTATCACAGTAGCTTTCTCACTATGATCTTCCATCTTATCAAAGAAGAAAACAATCGCGTAAACAAGAAGACAAGACATTAAGGAGTAAAATCTTAGGGTATACACAAAATTCATGAAGTCTTGTCTAAATCTTCTGTAAACCAAGTACCCAGAACTTACACTAACTATAAAAAACTACTGATTCTGTTTAGAAAAAAAAATTCAACAAAGAAAGTTTGTAGAAAATGCACCTATCTCCTTCAGGAAAGCCTTGTGGAAAAAGAGCTGACTGTATATACATGGTATGTACAGATGTCAATAGACTAGAGAAAAAGAACCCAACTTCTCTTCCATGTGAGAGCCGCAGAACAAGTATTCTAAACTGTGAGGCAAGTCCTGAGGAACCCCATGAGTGGGCCAGGGAGGGCCTTGTTTTAAACTAGACATTGGGAACCCATGCTTCAGCCTTGGCATCACTGTGTACTGCTCTTGACTTGCTTAATCCATTCTTTAAGGATGTTTTATTTTTCCCAGTGTCCCCTTTGTGTTTTGTACAATGAACACATCCAATTCCAGGATCTCATACAAGAAGCACAACAGAGTAGAGGGAAACCACAAATGACAAAGGGAACTTAGTTCAAGGGAAATGATGAGCTGGAGAACCCCAGCCCTGTGCATCAGAATTAATAATTCCAAACTTAATCATTTATAGTAAAGTGTATTTCTGAAATACGTGATGAAGTTAAATGAGCGTGCGGGTTTTTTAATACACAGGACATGTTGCTTAATGTACAAACATTTGTATATGTACCTGTACCCTATGTGGTCAGAGGAATCTTCATAGCCTAGATGGATGTTCTTAAGAAAGTTCTTAAGAAAGAACTCTGGAGACAAACTACATGGGGGTTCAAATCCAGCCTCTGTTCAACTAGATCAACTGCAGAGTTATCATTTATGAAAAGGCAGAAAAGCATCTACCTTATGTAGTTTGTGAGGATTAAATGAAGCCTGATTTGGTGGCTCATTCCTATAATTCCAGTAGTTGGGAGGTTGAGGCAGAAGAATCACTACAAATTCAAGGCCAGCCTGGTCTATAAAAAACAAAATTGCAATTAGTGAGTGAGACAGATGAGTCATTAAACAATGTTAAGTATATGGTATAAGTACACTAAATGTCTGCTGGACAGCTGTACCCAACACAGCAGTGGCCACATGCCGAAAGCCACCTCAGCCTAGAGAATTCTGCCCTCCTTAACTGCTATCTATTTGCTGTCAGTTCAGCACTCAGGCCTGAAAGTCATTAACTCCCTCCACACTCCCAAAGCAACCTTCAAGGTTACTATTCCCTTCACTTTGCATATAGGAAATGGAGCCCCTGGGACTTTAGAGCCCTTGCTGGGACTCATATCATATTGCTAAAAACTGTAAGAATGGGATTTTCAGCCCATACTCAGGACTCTGAACTTTTTGACACCTGGTCCCATGGCTTCTTCTGGCAAGTTCCAATCAGTGGATTCCTGGTCACTTCCTCCTGTGTGGCCTACCGTAACAAGGCTGAAGCTACATAGCTGGAGAAATGACTGGATGTCCCCAGTGCCACATTCATTGTTGCTATTTGTTCAGCTAAATGCAGTTGTCATTAGGAGCATGGCATGAGCTCTACCTCCAGCCCCATGGTACTTTCTGGTCTTATTTCTGCATCTGGGTGCTAATACCACCCAGAGCCCACCACACACCCATGATGGGCCACAGCACAGAAAGCATCCTGACCAGCAATTCCAGTTCCAGCTGAGCAGAGCTTCCTGCTACCATGCACCAGAAGCAAGCATGTTACTACTGCAGGTGCCCTACAAATACAGGTCAAATCATTATTTTTTGGTTTTTTGAAACAGGGTCTCACTATGTGGCTATGGTGGTCCTGGAACTTACTATGTTGACAGGGTTGGCCTCAAACTCCTTTGCCGCCCTCTGCCTCCCAAGTGCTGGGATTAGAAGCATGTGCCATCAGGCCCCACTCTGTTCTATTTTTAGGTTTTACCTTTTGCGAATGTGAACTGAAAGCACTATAAAGAAGGTCTAATGCAGCTATCGTTTCAGGACTGCCATGATTTTCTTCGTCATTTTTCTGTAGCTACCCATGAAGAAACACTGTTTTCTGGAGTAGACATCATTTACAAAGAAAAAGCTGTATCAGGAAAACTTAATAGAGAAAGGAGCTGTTGTTTTCTTTGTGGTATGCTACTGTAACGCCTCTTCTACCTTTAGCAAATAAGTATAAATTTGTATCATACCATTCTTTAGGCTAACAACAAAACACAGCTCATTAGACAAAAAAAAAAATCTTATTTTTTTTTCTACTCTAGGGAGCCAAACTTGACTTTTAGAATATAATAATGACCAAAAATTGAATTCAGCTAACTTTAGTGTAATTTTAAAAAACAATTTTGTAGAATAATCTGCCTACCATATTTTAGTTGCTTATAGAATTATTTTATGTCAATTATGAAATATATTTAAATAAATTATTGATGCATAAGATACTGACATTTTCCACTCAAGATTATAAACAATTAAAATATTTCAATGAATAAAAAACATTTATGAACAACTTAAAAAACACACTAAAATCTAAGAGGCAAAGTGTTTAAGAATAATTTCAGAATCAGATTTTAATAATACTATCCAGTAATAAAAGGTGAAATTAATTAATCAAAACCACTTATTCCTGCACATTGTAGAATCTGAGCTAAAACATCATATTAAACTCTTTAACAAACTTTTAACAAAAGATCCAATTTGTCACACACATATGGATTCTCAATGCAGAGCAAAGCACTGTCAAGTATAATTCATGCAGGTGGACTCCTTGCAATATTTCCTTTGGTTTTGTTTTGTTTTGTCACATAACCCCTGAGAAAACGCTGCTGAAGACTCACCTCCTCCCTGACCTTTCCATTACAGTCCCACTGGGTCTCCTCCCGGCAAGCTCAGCACCTCTAACTATATTTAGTAGCGGATGAGACAGTTAGGTAGTGTATCCCTGTTTCACCGCCATTAACTTTCTGCTGCTAATCAACACTACAAGTTACCATGATCTTTTCTAATTGTAAATTAGTTGAGAAAAGTCATAATCCTTAAAATACCAACAACAGCCAGGATAGTATTCTTACTCTTTGAATGCACTCATAGCCAATTTGTACATGTACGTCAAATCTTTTAGATTTTTCTTGAATTATGCATTTTAATAATTTTATAAATACCTACCTCATTAACTCTAAATGTACAAAATTATATCAATACCAAAATATATGTGCTTATGTGCACACACACATAATACACTTTTAAAAAGCTAACCATCATTAAATGACTAATACAGTAAGAAATACTATAAAGCTGCTGGTGAAGCAAAGATCCCAGTACCAAAATATTTCAGGCACTTTTAAAAATATATAATTAGTGAAATAATTTTTAATGATGTTTTTCAAAAAGACAAAGTAGTCAAAACTCTTCTTCAGAGAATCTTACATAAAATATTGAAATATTTCTTCTCAGCCTGTTTGGGAAACTATGATTAAATACTAATAAGATTAAAAGGAAAATTCAAGCCTATCATAAATAGATACATAAGTATCATATAAGCATGTATCATTATTCAATCCCATGAAAACATTAAACATTTGGGATTTTAAAGTCTGTTTTCCTACATAAATATCACTGTGCCAAATACTTGCTTTTAGTCAACAGTTATGAGTATGTTCACCTTTGTTCCCAATTACTTTTATGTCAGTGACCTTCTTATAACCTAAATTAAAGGTTTTAAGAATAATGGATAGTAGCAGTGTGTAGTAGATTCTAATAAGAAATTTACTGGCACCCCGCACATCTTCATGCTCCAGGGAAGGCTATGCCTTTAAGCTACCCACAAACCCTGGCATAAAGACAGTGACCTGCCATGGTTCTCTACAGTCTGTTGCAGGGATGCAGTCTGCAAAGTCACATAGCAACCATTATATCTGAATTCTCACCACAATTACAATATTTTACAAACTGCAAACTTCAGGTTTTTCTTCCCACTTTATTAACTGTCCTCAAATTAATACTCTGCCCCCACAAAAGGGACACTTGGTCTTCCAGAATCCTCAGAGAAAAGCAGAGGGCACACTCTCTCAGAATAAGTACTGAAGATCTACTACATGTTGATACTGTGGAAGTAGGTTAAAATCAGAGCCTATCTGTAAAGGTTTTAGATTGGGGGAGGGGTATCTTGTTTTCAAGACAATCTCACTATTCAGCCCTGGCTGTCCTGGAACTCACAGAAATCCACCTGCCTCTACTTCCTGACTGCTGGACTTGAAGGTACAGCCACCACACCCAGCGTCGGTACATATTTTAACATGCACCTGCAATAGGAGAGGTGTGGCACGAAGCACCTCACAAGCATTTTCTCACTTGACTCTCAGAACTGCCAAGTAAAAGTGGAGACCACTCCAGAGCTCAGGAAACCAAATAACCACACGGTGAACATTACAAAACCATCATTCAGGCCACAGCATGATCTAGAATATGCTCTGTGACTGACATGGACTTATATGGTTTCATCCTTTTTTTGCTCATCCTTAAAATTTAATACACACACACACACACAGTGGGGTAACATTTTGAAACTAGACAGATGTAAAGAAAACAAGTTCCAATAAACAACAATTTACCCAGCTTGAAGGCTTTCCCTTGTACCACTTCAGCAAACATAATCCACCTCCCCTGTTATTCTAAACAGGTAAAATTTACATGCATTTGCTTATTAAATAAATGTCATCTATTTCCTGGGACATTCCCATATCATCTCCATGGCTCTGCCTTTCGTGTGCTTCTAGAGTATCCAATTTTATTCACATGTTTTTCCATCTACAGTTATGTCTGAGAAACCTACCTTAAAATTTGTTTCACAAACCATCAACTAGAAATGAGCTTTTTAAAACACCTTCTAACACTGCCTGCCTCTTCTTCAACCTAGCATTCTCCACTGTGCTCTGCGGGGCAGGACACACATGAAACCTAAACTGCAGCTCAGCCTCTCCCGTCCGGGAAGGCTCCCATCCTAAAACATCCTTTGCAGGGACTTTGATGAATCTCTCAAACAAAACTTAATGTTTTGTTTTCTCAAAGTTGAACTTAAAATCCTTAGAAACATCTCTTAAATAAGAGCAATTACATACCATTTGTTTTAAACTTTTAAAAAATTCTGAGATAAAAGATGTACATGGCACAGAGGGAAATGGAGATTGCAACTATCAAACAAATCTGAAAATTGCAGGATTCAGGGGCAGCCTGAAAACCAGTTGAAGACAGCTCTCCTTTTTCTTAAAATATGTGACTCTCAAGTTAATTTTTTTTCTTAAACTAGTTTCAAACATTTATTTAAACACTTCAAACCATTTCTTGCTGAGAGTTTAACAATTCATTTTTAGTGGATCTTTCTGTTTTCTGACTACCATCACATCCATGTTGTCAGTTAGTTGTCTGTAACTTTAAGGGAATGTTTTCCAACCACTGGGAAGGGAAGTTTCTCATGAAAAGCATGGCTGCAGACTGGCTTCCGCACAGCACTTCGTACAGCACTTCCTACGAAGAGACAGAAAGAAAACACCAGACCCTTGAGTCGATTTATTTCAAGAAAGTGAAAATAATAGCACGAGAGGCTTTATGATTTTGCCTATGTTTCTTTTAAAAAGCTGTTGCTGGTGTTTTCATAAACTAACACTTTTTATTAGATATGCTTATTCTTCCTCTGCAGCAGCAAGACTGACATAAACAACCAAAGAGGCCTGGGTCTCTTAGGCCCAAACTGTAATCTCTTGAGATTCCCCTGGCTCTAAAATTCTCCAAGTAGAGGCTGCTTTCTTTAAAAGTAAGCTTTTTTTAAAAAGTCTAGGTTGACCTAAACCATCTGATTATTGGACTTTGAATTGAACCACATGGAAGTATTACAAAACACTCAATACTAAATAAAACCTATTAGAACCTCAGTTTAGCAAGAGTACTGAATCTTCTTAAGTGCAGGTTAGCATGAAGGAGACTACCCTGCCCCTTGGCCAAGCCTACCAGAAGCCAAATTCCTAAAATGCCAGAGCTAAGAGGTCTTGAAAAAGTCCTCTAGAAACTGAGTTATTAAGAGACAAAGTCTCCCAGGTACTTGACAGAAGTAGAGCCAATAACTGTTTTCTCTTTCACTTCAGCAAGCTAGCAAGCTGCTTCAATCAGTATGTGGCCCAGAGTGAAATCTGCCAGTAAACAAGAGAGGGGGGAGAAAGGAGAGAAAGGGGGGAAGGGAAGGAGGGAGGGAGGGAAGGAGGGAGGGAGGGAGGGAAGGGAGAGAGAGAGAGAGAAATAATTCTATTGTTCCACTGTCAGGTCACTAAATAATTTAGTACCTAATTTTTCCTTTCTATAATCCAAAGACCTCATGTTCAGAAAGCTACAGTTTAGAGTACGTTAAGTGAAATCACATCCATATGCAAATATGTTTTCTCCCATATGCATCTTAAGAAAATAACAAATAGAAAAATAATTTATCCTCAGCCCCTAGAAAACAAAAACTGAAATTAAAAGAAAGAATGGAGAAAATCTAAATTGTATATTTTCATTCCTTCTAAAAGGATTAAATAACAGAATTCTGAATGGTTTGTTTGTACTTTCCATGCAGTATGTAGATTAACCATGAAATCCTGTTTGGGACACTTTGACATCTGTTTTCAGTGCGTTACAATGAAATCTGGGGACTTGGTACATACATTTGCTGTAATAAACCTGTCACTAATCAGTGTTTTCCAAAATACTGCCCATAACTATTACTATCCAGTAGTCTCGTTTGCATGATCTGATACTGTTGCTACATCGTGTTTTTCCCTGACAATGTGGCAGCTAGTCCCAGGCACATGGTCTAAAATGGCTGCACACCACTCAGTAATTTCAGTCTTTCCACAGACTGCACAGACGATGCAATCTGTCCTAGAATGGACTAGTACTTCATCCTTCCCGAGATGCTTTTCCTGAACTAGAACACCGAGAATGAATTCACATCCCAAGTGTGAAACACTCAGTAACAATAAAGACGCCCACAATGAGGAGAGAACTCTGCCTCGTGAGGTTTATACCACAGGAGACATAAACATAATTCTAACTCAGGAGTCCTTTCGACAAAATCGTGATGATGCTCTTTGAACAATGAATGAAAGATGAGTCTTTGACTAGCACAGTCAATTCCCATGAACTTCAGAAGCAGACTGAACCAGACTTTAGGACCGAGTCTACTTCATGCCCTCTAGGAGTGATTACCAGTGACAGCTACCATGGCCACAAGTTTACAATGTGTTAACAGCTGGACAGTAGACTGCATAAAGGGTTCTTTTCACATTGCCTGTGTCTTGCACATCATATACAAAATACAGATCTCAGAAAAAATAACAATTCTAAGAATATAAACATGGCATTCACCAAAGAAGAAAACTTGCTAAAAATATTTTTCTACCTACTCTCATTCTAAATGAAATCCAGATTTGATCAGTATTTAGAACTATATTCTTATTGCTCAAATCTAATACGATTTCATTTTATCCTCCCATGAACTCATATTAAATCTGAAATATGTTTCTCTATGCACATGTTTCATATTATACAAATGTTGGATACAAAAAGCAGATTAATTGTGAGCCCTAATGTTGTGTTTGTTAGTACTGAGAAGTCATTCCAACTGTTCCAAACGGGATTAATGCAGTATAACGAGTCTATTTAATTATTGTAAGACCAGTGATCCTCATATTACTATAAGCTGCTTTCCCCTTACTTGGAGACTATAAATGGAACTGAAATTGCACATGATAACTACAGGTCATAGCCTGAAACATGATGCTTGATGTAGCAGGAATAAAGAGACATTTCAGCATCTCTGGGAGGCTACAAAACACAGTCAGTGTTTAAGATCCATGTGGATGTTCTCATTGGAGCATCACATTAACTTACAGCATAAGTGTAAGCAAAGCTTTCAAGTGCATTGGAAAGACACAGTAACAAATGTTACAAATGTTATCAGCAGCAATCCAATTTGAATGTTGGAAACGTGAGGATACACTGTGTTCTAGGAACTCGCTTTTATAGATTTTTGTGTATCCTGTGAACAGAACAGCAACCACTGAATGCCAATGGCTTCTCAAAAAGAAAAGGCACACCACAGATTATTAGAATTTACGGACCAGAATCTAAACAAGCTGATCAATGTTCCGATCAATGTTCCGTGCACACCCTAGTTACCCTTTAACTACTAGATAAACGTGGAACAACTTCTCATCATGACCCCTGACTAGATCCTGTAGATCTATGATAAACATTATCACAAAGCCCTTCATCTAGGAATATGTTTCTTCTACACACAGCATCAGCGTGACATATAATTTAAGATATTTCACTCCTAATCTCTATACTTTCCTAATCTCTACAAAGTGAGGGAGAGGAACAGTCCACTGGCCATGGAGAGCAGGACTAGCCAGTTGCCCAGGAATCTGGCACACATATTTAGCTCCAGGCCTATGGGAAGCCAACCAGCCAGAGCCACTGAAGTCAAACACCAATCCCAAATTACCTCATGGTGGGGAGAAGCCAATGTTTTAACCATTTCTCCTTTGGCGTCCAGTCGTTCTTAGTAAAAGTGAAATCACTCTAAGCAATAAATACTAAACTTCTTCTCTCTAGAGATCATTTAATTAATTTTTGGGAAGCCACAAAAAGGAGGAATAGGAAAGACTGACTTAAAAGAGTCAGATGGCAGTGAAATAAAAACAATTCATGTAACCAATTAAGCAATCTGAGGCTCTGACCCAAGCAAGGGTCATATGACCTTTCTGACTGAGAGTCTCAAAACCAGCAGCTTGCTCCCTTTAAACAGCCATCCAGCCCTGTCACATTATCCTCACTTCTGTCCAACTCGATCTGAAACATAAAGGAAGCTCTTCCAAATGTTGGTGACTTCATTTCGCTAAACAGGAAACTTCCGTGTTCCTCTGCAGAGCAACAGATCCATTACAAGGGCACCCTTTAGCTAACACAAGTCAAGCTATTTATTCAGAAAGCCACAAATAAAATTGTTACTCCTTTCTTTGAAATATTCCTAGATAGATCCAGAAAACTCTAGAAAATCTTAAGACTACTAAAATGATACAGTAATTCTAATTTAAGTAGGTTTCAAAACTATACAGGACAAGCTAACTGCATATGCCTACCTTCCAAGTCCTTGCTAACAAGGACCCATACATAAGAGTAGAAATGGAATATTGTTTTCTTTCCTCTTTAGGATGCATCACTGGAGAAAGCTACGCACTCATTGTTGAATACTTGTTTAAATATTCATACATTCCTTCCCTCCATGCTTAGATAGTTTCTCTGGAAGTCTCTAGACTATGCTATAATCTAGACTACGCTATATCCCTTCATATATAGGGATAACAGTTATTACTAAATAAATGCTTTACGTACATGACTTCACAAATCCTTAAAGAATCATTATAACTCCTATTTTATAAAAGAGAAAAATCAGAGCATCTGAAATGTAAAGGACTTACCCAAAGTCACAAAGCTGGCAAAGGGTAAGAGCAGGACCCAGTGTCTCTAGGCATGCACCTTGTGTTAGAGACTGGCTGTATGCTGCTTAGTTTGTCACCTTGACAGTGTCACCTGGGAAGGGGGCACTTGAGTTAGATACAGCCTCTGTCACACTGGCCTGTGGCATGTCTGTGGAGCATTCTCTTGATTGCTAACTAATATTAGACAGCTCAGCCCACTGTGGGCAGCACCACCCCTAAGCAGGCGGGACTGGGCTATATAAGAAAGCCAGCAGGTCAGTGAGTTGCATTCCTCCACAAGCTCAACTTTGTTACTGACTCAGGTTCCTGCCTTGATGACCTTCAGTGATGAAACACTACCTGGAAGCAGAAGGTGAAATAAACCATTTCCTCCCAACGTTGTTTTGGTCATGGTGTTTAATTACAGCAACAGAAAACAAACCAGAAGTTTGTATGTCACCAAAAAGTCCTGTTTAAACCCTAACTCTGAAGATGATGGTACTAAGAAACACATTTGGTACCAAATTAAGTCAGGAGGGTGGACCCTTCCAAAAATGAGATGAGTGGCTTGAAAAGGGATCCCCGGGAGTTTTCTGACAAAATGTTGAAGGGGGTGATTAGCAACCCATGTGATGACCCTCGCTGAACTCTGACCCTGGACTAACGGTCTACAGAATGCTAAGGAGGATGCGCTCTGGAGCCTGTAAAGCAGTCTGTCTGCTACTTTGTTACAACATCTAAACTAAGAAACACCTTTGCAAAACCAAAGATGGAGATCTGCGGAACTGCAAAAAAAAATCCAAAATTCAAAGAACGCCAGATTTTCAATGGTAGATTATTCACCCCTCAGTCCATAAATCATCCTTCTCAATCCCTGCCAGAGCTAAGCTCTATTTCCCACAAACTTCTCTTTACTTCCCCAAAACACACAGTGTTTCCCCAGCACCCACTAATCAGCCCTAGGCCAGAAACTGAACCTCTGCCGTGCACCGGCTGAGATTGCTTTAACAATCTTTAAAGAACTGAGGAATATTTCTGGAAGAAGGTCACAGATGTCTTCACAATCCTTCACCCCTCAGTTCCACGGCCATGTGACCCACTAGCCCACCAACCCCATCCAAACTCCACTCCAGGTTAGCATTACCTGTGGGAAAGCCAATGAATGGACAGAAAGGCAAGTGGGCTCACTCCTCTCTCACCAGTTTCTGTAGGGAGAGGAAATCTGGGGCTGCTGATCCAGTGTCTGGTGATGTGTCCCAACTGCCCTTGCACTCTGAACCCTAAGATGCATTATTCACAGGGTTAAAGTTTAAAGGCATTCAAATTCCTTGATACCCTGAACATCGCTACAGGAAGGCAGTTTAATACAACCACTAAAAGAAAGAATTTTTTAAAAGAATATTTCTCACCTGCTATTTGTAGGGGGAAAAAACAACTGTAAAGAGAACCCAGAATTCAAGTGCTTTTCCCAGGATTCCATCAGCAAAGTGTCTCTCATCTGTTGGTGTACCCACACACGTGTAAACAGTGCGCAGCACAAGAAAAAAAAAGCACTCAAACTTAAACTTCCTTCTTTCCTCTAATAATTTAAAAATAAAATGTAACAGTTTGCATTCTAAACATTTAATCTGGCAAACACAGGAAAAATCACGAAGTATAGTGTCATATTTGGCAATGAAAAGATTGGTAGGATAAAAATACCTCTGTTTTAACATTTCAGGAGACATTTCCAATACTTTTAAAATTAAATTATTTCATTGCTTTGAACAAGAACCAAGGTAAAATTCTCCATTTTTGAACCATGGGGTTTTCATGACGAACAGAAAAACAATTTTACATTCATTAAGATAAATAGTTAACTTAATATAGTGGCAAAAGTCCCTACAGAAATAAAGTCTTCACATTTACTACTATGAGTCACTATAATGTCATGAAATTTAACTATTTACCTCAATAAGGTTTCCCCAAAAATCATAACGTATTTTAGAAGATATAGTAGGTTTAAAATGCTCATTTTTGTCGTACATGCCCAGGCATGGGCCTTCCCAGTGCTGGACCATGATCACAGTACCAAGCATAAGTCAATTGTTTTAAGGTCACCAAACAGATAACTAAATTTGTCACTTTAGCCTACATAATTACAATAAAATACTTTTAGTGTAACAGCTAAAATGTTGGAAAATAATTATTAAGGAAACCATAAATATAAAGGGCTAAGAAGTAAACCTCAGTGGAACGGGGAAAGGAAATCGTGACATTTCATCACAAAACACAGAAGTTGAAAATCCACAAAGAATTGATCCAAATCCCTCCAAATTCCTTAACAATCTCCTACCTCCTATAGCCAGCAAGGCTGCAAATTTGTCCCCATCACTGTCAGCAAACAAAAGAAAGTCACTGCTACAGCCAGACCACGTTAAACAGAAGATGTGGCTAGCGCAAAGGGACCAAAGGGACAGACGCCTTGAGTCCACTGGTGTGTAAAGTATGGGCTGGGGCCTTTTTGTCAGCTATTACCATAAAAGAATAAGAGGAAACAGTGACATTACTGCACAATAGAAAGGTCAAACAGCTCGCAGCCATTTCATGACCCAGACAAGTCAAGGTCAAGGGATTCAGGTAGCAACTTAGCCAGGGCATAAGTTACAGCCCAAATGAATTGTTTTAACACATCAGCTTTGGTCAATTAAACCTAACAAGGCAAGTTGCATCCCGTAGCAGGGTTCCTGACACCAAGGCCAGAAGCTGAGACCGACCTCATAAAACAAGGCTTTTAACATAGCATAGCAAATTTAAGCTAATCCATCCAGAAACTGCAGATGTCAGAATAATAAAATACAAGTTGTCCTAAGTGAGAACATTTTTCACACTTTCGTACAAATGCAAGTGGAGTCCCCTACTTATATGAATTACCGACTACACCCTATTTCAAATCCCTCTGCTAACATCTATACGCATGATCATTTTTTGTGCCTACTTTAAACTCATTGCTGCTCAAGCTTTCACATTTGCCTGCATCTTTTCCAATATATGCACAAGATCAAGCTTTAAAAAAAGAAATTTTTATTTACCTTCAGTAATAGAGTATACGTTTGTCGTGTAATAGCACTTGGTACCCGTTAAATACTTTTTGCAGTTTTACAGAGGACATATTTTAATATATGTAATATTAAATGTGGCCATGTATTTTAAAAATCAGTGCATACTATTTATTCAGTTTTCTACTTTGAGAAATAGTTGAAGCTAACTATAACTTTAAAACTTAGCAGTTAAGAATTTGTCTCAAAGGCAGTTCCTATTTCGCTTTGTACTTGTTTGAACAAATTCTGTTTTCTGATTGTGCTGTATCAGTAACTTAATGCAAGCTCTGAAGTGCCTTAAAACGGGATTCTGAAAATACACAACCTCCAGGCAACTTTTCAGCTCATAAAATTACTTCATCCATCACTCCATATTTCCAATTATATAGTCTTTATTCAGAGTTCTTTAATTTGACTGTGATTCATCAACAGTGTCCTGTTTAAACTATCATCGTAAACAGAGGGAATATGTGTCTAAGTGTTTTATTATAAACAATGTATTGGTGCACATGAATGGCTGGCTTTCTTTTTCTTGGAATACTGCTTTGCTTAAATTATCAGAATTTTATTTTTTAATGTGTGGCCCTCAATTCAGCCTCAAGGTCTTTCTACCTCACTGGTTAATTGGTAGCCATTTATCCCAATTTTCTGAATAATGTAACAACCAAAAAGCCCAACCATTCAAGTGTTATTACTCTCACATCTGTAACTTTCAGTTAATACAAGCTAATCCTAAAGACTCAGTCCTTGCTATACATACTTACTTAGTTTCTACAAGTTCCCTACAATTTGATGATTTATTCTCCATGCCAAATCCTAACAACTAAATTCTGTTAAATTAACCACATCACATAATTAGAGTCCAAGGACCTAAGAAGTCACTCTAAAATGAGACAATGTGCCACAGTGCCAAAGAAAAGTGAGCCCAGTCAAAAAGAAGCGCCTCTCCTCACTGTGCTTGTCACTGAGACATGCTGCTGTACCAACTTGAGTTTTCAGCCACAGAACTAACCACGGGGCCTTGAGATTTCTACATGATTCCTCCTGGAACCCCTGTCTTGAGAGCTGTGCTGCCTGCTCCGCCACGGCACATGTGCTGAAGACTCCCGCAGGGCCATGAGTTCTACTCTCACCACCACTGCGCAATGCTACTCCTTCATAAACTAAAGGAAACTTCATCAGGTGCTACTTGACCAGCAGAAGACTGGCCTTGCCCTGGGCCACCATTTTCAGCTATTTAGGAATAGTCAGATTTAGTGTAAGCTGTGTGCTATTTCCACCCTTCATAAGCCTCCTCCACACAAAGCAGTAACTGCTCCTTTGGAGGTAAACTTAGTTATCCCGTAGGCCATCGTGATGATAGAAATGAAAACCAACTTAATGCATGCTCTGCATGTTCCAAAGGTTTTAGGAACTGCCAAGGACTCAGACTCAAAATGGCCATGAATGTCTTCCTCTTCTAGTTCTAGATTCTAACTGTTCAGCAGAGGCAGCAAGGGGAATGTTGTAAACCAAATAACAGGCTTTTCATGCTAACTTAGCAGACTCAAGGCCCATGAAGAGAAAGACCCTGCTAAGTTGAGTATCTTGGGATGGTTTATTCAAACAGGAGTACCAGATTCAAAAAAAGTCAATAGAGATTAAAACTTTCATTTCCTTTTGGCAATTTTCATTCAAATTCTAATTGAGGGGGGAAACAACTATGTGTATTTTTAAATCCTACCCATCTTTCATAAATCTATACTTCTGGATTTGGAAGGGCTCATGCACCTTGCCGGTCTCCAGGCACACAAGCTCCACTGTGTTGATCAGGGCGCTGGTCCCCACACTACCCAACCACCCTTCCTGTCACTCACTACAGGGCTCAGTGCCCCTAGGTCCCCAGCATTCCTACACAGTGAAGACAATTTTGATTCTTACACACAGGACACACAGAGTACAAAGTGTGTGACTCTAAACATACAAAATCCAGCCACATACTTTTCATTTCAAAATGCATACTGCTCTCTACATGGAAGCGAGAGCGGGGTGGGAAAGGAAACCCAGGGCTAGATCCTCTACAGGATGCCTTACCAACCTTTGCAGGGTTGGTAATAATATATGGCAGGGTGTTCTGAATATTTGAAAGTCATGATTACAACGAATGACGCCCCCATCGCTGTCTCTCCCTTTGAAAAGTGAGACCGTATTAACAGCAATGCAGAAGCCTGCCTCGCCATATCAGGACACAGATGCCACCCTTTCCAGCTGGCAGCTAGGGCCTCAGAGTTTAACTCTTGAGTTGTCTGGCAAAGCTCTCTTTGTGGCAGAGACACCAAGGCAGAGAGGGTAGACTTCTGGCCCCTTAGGCCCCATTTTGTCCTTATCGGTGGGAAAATTGCTAAGTATCTAATCTTACAATATATGTTCTAACAAAGGGACTCATTAAGTCTAGGGGCAAGACATACCAATAAGAGCCCTTCTTTATCTTGTGAATTGTGTATGAGGAAGAATGCAAACAAATGTGTACCAGAGTTCAGAAGTTCAGTCAAGGACAGGGTACTAGGATGGGAAAATTTAACAGCCATTTCCTAAATCAAACATGTATCCACACACACTTCATGCTCTCTGATGTCACAATGAAAGCCCACCAAACTACCCCACAGAGCGGCGGCGTTTCAGCAAGCTATGAAAGCTTGTTTGCCCCACAATGGGAAATACCTACAAATGAAGTGAAAATTATTAAAATGTTAAAAAGTGCTGTCAACTTGCAAACAATGATCTATTTAAGCTTTTCATAAAGAAATAATTACTACCCAGAAGGATTCTGAGCTGCAGTAGCTGAAGGAGGAAAATCGCTCTGCAAGTGTGTCCTCACTAATGCCATGTGACAAGCAGGAAGGGCTCTGTTTCAAAGACAATAATGATTACAACTTCCCCTCCAAACAAGTCACGTCTTTCGCAACTTCCAAATACACTTCAATTATGATATCGTTTAACAATCGAGCAGCAAAAGTTGCCATCCAACAATGGATCACAATTAATGTTAAGGGTTCAACAAGGCTAAAGGAAGTTACTTGTTCGGGATAGAAGCAAGACTGCTGGGCTCTGCCATACTCCAAAAACATGTCTAACAAGAGTGGATAGTAGGGTCCAAAACTCGCTTGGGCTGGCTTGCTTTAAACTCCCATCCGTTAAATTCCTGACAGCAGACACTATCTCTTGAGATCTTCAAGCTGTGTGTTGTGACCCTCTCTTCTCTTTGAACCCCTCCACGCCTCACAAAAAGCCCAATCCTTGCTTCTTCCTCACACTCCCTTACATGCCCCCCACCAGAATCCCTGAATCTCCTGGCTCCAGACTGGACACAGTCTGGCAACTCAGGGCCTCCCATAGGCCACACTTCCTTCTGTGTAACCCTTTGGGTAGAACTGCTAATCCTTCTTATTAATTAATGAGATAATGGCGGTTAACTGAGAAGCAATATTAACGCTATCTAGGAAACCTGAATCAAAATTATTTAAGCCTTTCTTTTGGTTATTGTCTGCCTTCCCACTCACTCACCCAGAATGTGGAATTGTGCACTAAGAATTTGACAACATCTTGGTGCAAAATTGAGGTCAAGAATGACTGATTTTGACATGTAGCTCCCTCATTAAGGTTTCTGTTCTTCACATGTTCACTGTATACATTTCTAACTAGAGAGAGAAGGAAGGACCTCTTAACAAACTACTAAAAAAGAAGTGTAGAAATTGAGAGAACTAGAAATTGAATGAGAAATCAATAGGGATGTAAATGAAAGCAGCAGTCAGTCATACTGAGTGTACTTATCCATCACTACACTGAGCATGCTCCCACACACTTGTCGTAGCATACCCTGTATTTTAAGGATGGTGTGTCCTGACAAGGTGCACTGCACAAGGCTTGCTGCTTTACATTTTGTTTTGCTTTGCTTTGTTTTGGTGAATGCAATAACAAAGACAATATGGGGAATAGGTACCACCTGCCCAAGAATCATTGGACATCTTTAATATCTTTGGGAATATGGAGCCCATTTTAGAACTATTTTTCCTTAATCTGTTACAATCTTTTTTTAAGCCTAAAAAAGGGGGGGAAGGGTTTTCTATTAGCTAAGCTTTGCTGCAGCAGACGAGCAAGCAGCTTTCATTCAGAGATTGTCAAAAACTTTCCAGTGTGCCCACTGCAATGCGGGTGCCAACCAACGAATCAAAGGCATTCAGCAGCTAGACAAAGAGGGTCTGATGCCAACCTCGGTGCCACTGGCAACCATTATTGGCATCAAACACAGTGTCTGCCTTTTTTTTCCCCCTCGCCTGGCACTTCACAAACAAAATGGCGGTTCTTGTAGCAACGGAACAGCCGAAGCGCAGCCCTCTGAATCAATAGCATCAGATGATTTTATGGACTTAAATATAGTTACTCCCAAATCATTTACCAAATTTTAGCTAAAATGGGGGGCATATAATTTTATAAATAACTCTATTTAATATGACCCTCTGCTAATATAAAGAAAGAATAAAATGGACTGAATTGCGGTCTATCAGGCTATATCCACGGAAGAAGCTGAGTAACAAAGACACTGAGCTTTGAACAAAATACTGCCCTGTGATGCAAAAGCCTAATAAACTACATATCAAAAATGATACAAGTTCTCCCCCAAAATTATATCAGATGCAGATGTAGCACTATAGTTTGTGTCAAAGCTCCAGTAACTCTTTCCACATTTCAGAAAAGATGAGGTTGCTAGGGATGGAGTAGGGGGAAAGTGTGGGTTGAACCAAATGAGGAAGGGAGAAAGAAAAGCACTGGGAAGTTGGTCAACAAAGGAAGTTTATTATCCATCCATCTTTATTTCATCTTCCATTAGAGACGAAGTATGTGATCTGAAAATAGCCAAGAGGACTATTGACATTTCTAGATCTGGAAATTGTCAATATATTGTAACATCACTCCACACTGCAATGCGGATGCCAACTAACAAATCACAGGCACCCTGAGCTAAACAAAGAGGGTCTGGTGCCAATCCTGGTGCCAGTGGCAACCATCTTTGGCATTATCTCTATTCTTCCTCGTGTTTTCCCCAGTCCTTTATAAGGAGAGGAAAAGGGGGGTAATTGTGTTGCTCATTCTGTTATAAACAGCTTTCTCTTTTAATTTTTCTTTCATGCTTTTCTTTATACTTTATCTAATTTTTAAAATGACGTAAGTATGTTCTGTGTACTTAGAGGAGAAATAAAAAGTTAGGCTATGAGATGAAGCACTCCGGGTGTCCACAGCCTTCTATTTTAAAACCCACTTTCTTAATCAACTAAAATGCAAAATGACAATCAACCCGTAGTTCACAAAGAAAAAGGCATAAATTTTGAAAAAGAGAAGACACAAAAGCACCCTGATGTGACTTTTTAAGAAGGGCCAGCAAGTGTTAAGAGGAGAGGATGCAAAGGCAGGTGGCAGAAAGGACAGATGATAAGACACACAGTGAAAATTCCCAAAGGTTTTTAGATTGGGGAAGTCACCAAACAACAACAAAACCAACATTGTACATGAAAATACAGTCTCTAAGACTTGGCTCAAAACTTCATGGTTATCATGACCACTAGTAAAATACATATATATGTGAAAAAAATATATATATATGTATGGTTTTCTGTCTCCTTTTTTTTCTTTTTTCAATCTATCTTCCCAAATCTAAAAGACAGTATCTACTGTCAGCTCAACAAAACTGAGAGATTTGGCTGTCTGCCCCAGAGTAAATCTGTACAAGTCCTCTCGACTAACCATCAAGAGTTAAAGCAGGAGCATGGTACTGATCTTCCCTCCCGACTAGAGAGCTCCATGACCCACTTTGCAAAACTTTTCCTTCTAACCAGTGACTTCCCAACAGTCACAACACAGTCGTCCTAACATGTACATACGGCCCACCTTAAAATGTCACCTCTTAGACAGCTGTCCATTAAGTTGGTGCGCGTTAATGAGCTCTTATTTTAAGACATCAAGGATGAAAAATATGTTTTCCCACCCATCATTACTTGACTGTGAGTTCTTAGTACAGGGAAAGAGCAAACATGGTGGTTTGTTTGTTAGGAAATACATTTCCAAACGACGTTGTCCAACACTGTTATTTAAAATCAAAGAAAAAAATTCTGAAATGACTCTCAAGTCTATCTCTAGAGCTAAGTCAAGGGGAAATAAAAACAAAGGGCACACAGTGAGTACTAGAGTTCTGTCTGAGTCATGAGTAGTTTTCTTACTTCACTTTTCTGGATGACAATAAAGTACATAGCAATTTATTAAACCCCGCATTTATATAATGAGCATCGGATAACTGTCTGCCACCTGGCTATCTGCAGGCCACCTTCCCTCCCACCAGGCCAAGTACGGAAATGACCCACTATCTGTGGCAGCCCAAACTTGAGGCCACTTTCGGGATGGTGTTTTCTTAAAGGGACTTTTCCTATGTGGGCTGTGTCTTGACATACTGATTGGGGGAAAAAAAAAAGTCAAAAGTCTCACCTACTTAGGAAAAATAGAAACAGCAAAGAAATAGATCTCGTTAACTCAAAACCCTTGGCAAGAGCACTGCCTATTTTGCACTGGCCAGGCAACACTCGCAGCACTCTTCACCGAGGACTTTAAACACAGTCCGGTATGTGGGCTCTGCATTCTTTTGAGATTTATTCTGAACCAGTGTAACCAGTCTCCTTTCTGGTTTGCTCTGTAAAGAAAGCTGTGACTTCTTCCTTGGGAAGCACTATGAATTTGCATTCAAGTAAACTAATAATAGAAAGTGTTCCCAAGTCACTCTGGGAAAGTATTATAAATTATTTAAATAAGAACTGTGCTGCATTAGATCTACAGTGAACACTGCACAATCAAAAGGAACTATTGATAGAAATATTAAAATGACATAAATCTAGGCCTCTGTCAGATATATATTTTCATAGCGACCAGCTTAGGCACTAATAGTAAATGCTAATTTGATTTTTGGTACAACCGCCACAAGATTTCTGAACAAAGTTCATCTACCTTGTTAGGTAAGAGACTAGTACAAAGATTACTAAACACTGCTTCGACTACCATCAGTAAAGTTGAATTTTCAGAAGCTGGGAGGAGATGCAGCCTGGTCCAGAAAGTGGAGTGCAATAAACTATATTTCTTAGACTACTTTGTGTCTGTTTGTCCTTTAGTCTTTCTTCAAATGCAGAAGCCTATCCAGGTAGGAAAGCTCCATGTCCATTTTCATGGCTCTGACATGACCATGGACACGGAGGACAACTGGGCACACCAAGGTACTTGGAGAGGGCAGAGGATATCTGGAGGCCTCCAGGACACTCTAGCCCGAGCTAGAGATCCCATATCTGGAGGTGGATGGGTAGTGTTTGCCGTGTTAGAAGAAAGAACAATGTGCTCCTACCTTGCTCCTGCACGTAGTATGCCAAAAACAAGTCAAGTTCCTTAACTGATACTGTGATATGGTGTGGCTGGACACAAAGTGCTGGGTTTGTGCAGTGTGGGGACTTCATGAGCCGCTCGCCATCGGTACTCTCCAAAGGGATGCCTTTGAACAGGATCACCATGACTAGGTCCAGACGCCAGACTTTGTCTGCCTGTCGCAGGCAGTCGATCCTCCTAATCTTACCCTTCTGGTCTGGATTGGATAAGACACAGCACGGGTGCTTCTTGCCAGTCACGGTAAGCACAAAGTCCTCCCGGTACTCCTGGCGGATATCTTTGCGCAGTTTGGCCAGGAGCCTGGATGCCCACTTCTGTTTGATTTCAGGCTTTTCACTGAGCAGCTCATCTTTGACTGCTCTTTCTTCATCCTTTGACATTCGTTTCTCATGCTTTTTAAAGTACTTGCGTTTTCGAGCCTGCAGGTTGAACCAAGTATAGGCGATTGCACGGACGTGTGGAAGAAGTGCCTCAATAAATGGGTGGAATTCATCCTGCAGAAGAAGGGAAAGAAGGGGTGTACAGTTTAATTTCCAATGCTAAAAAAACAAAAGATGCAATCCATTCCCAATTCAACACAAAAAAGTTATTTTAAAAAAATAACATTATTTTCTAATTTAAAATGAACAAGACATCAGGACAAGAAGAAAATGTCCCCTCTCAACCAAAATTCACAAACTGGTTCTCCCTTTTAAAGAGAAAATATGGTTTTATTTTGTATTTTCACTCTGGTCCCATCCCCCTCATTCCCACCTCAAAGTCATACACCTACATCCTTTAAAATAAGGTGCTTGGCACCAAATTTAATATTTAAATATTTGATTGACCAACTAGCACTAAGCAGTACCATTTCACAAGGAACACAGTGGGGTTTTTTGTTTTTTGTTTTTTGCTTTTTTGAAATCGGAGCAGAGCTTCTCAGAAGGCAGGAGCGATGCCACAGTTCATTTCTCTTCCCTGTGCCACAGAAACACAAAGCATGTAGATGCTCACTGTGATGCCACACAGTTCCCGCTTTTGGAGCATGCTCTCAGCAAGAGGCTGCTGGTGGCACAAAGAGCATGCGCCATTAAACTTGATCCATTTTCTTATCAAACGTCCAACATTCCTACACTGAAGCAGCACCATTCCAAGAGTGGTAACTAGAGAAACCGGTAGACAGCGAGGGAAAGTGGGCAAAGGACACAGCTCGTCTATCAGTGTCCTGAACGCAAGGTTTCCATACTTTGAACAGGCATTCTCTCCCTGCACCACCAACATTAGCTTCCAGCACATGCGCACGCGCACGCACACACACACGCACACACACACGCACACACACACACACACACACACTTTCATTTTTAAATAGTTCTTAAAGTTGAAAATGAAATGACATGATGTTCCTGCCACAGTCTTCCTACAGACCCTGAAGCCCCACAGAGTCAGTTAATTTGTTAACCGATCACATGAGTGTGGCAATTATTCAAACCCCTTAAAAATCAATCTGAGGTAAACAATGAAAAATGGCAACTTGGCACCAACTTTCCATTCTTTGTTTCTCTGAATGCTGTGGCTCGGTGACACCAGAAGCACACCCTGGTCATTTACTGCTTTTGTGGAATCTCTACAACGCATGTGTCACACAGACGGAACATGGGACAGGACTACAGGCACACACAGGCATGTGCCTAGGAGCCCACAAACGCTTTAGTCATGCAGTTCCCAACTGTCCTGTGAATTAAGTGGTTTACCTTGCAGGCCTGAATTTTTTTCTGCCTGTTTTATCTGAACATTTTAAAGGGAGGAGGCTATCAGGCATGGCAGGTCATCCCTACCTACAAATATTTCTGGTTACTTCCAAGTGGAGTCAGTGTTTCACTACTTCCTGGCTTAGGTAAACCTGGCCAGAGAAGCTCAGACCCATTGCTGTTCAGAGAAAAACAACAGCATCCCACGCATGAACAATATATAAATGCAATAAGCCAAGCACTGACGCAAAGGAGAACCCCACTACGACCATTTTTCTGGTCATTTGGACTGTTCTGTCATCCTAACCACAAAAGAAGTTTCTCTAATAGGTTACATCCTAAGCCGGAATTCACTCATTCATGTGAGTTACTCTGAAGCACATGAATAGTCTAGCAGAATGACTAATTTCTTAAGATAAAGGTGATCGAGGAAAACTAGTGACACTCCAACAAAGAAGCCGCCCCCAAATTCTATGTCTCCGTGAAAGTCTTAAGATGGAATTCAAAGTTTGAGTGCAGAAGACTGCAACCTATTAATAGTTTGCATCCAGACCCAGAACAGGTACACGACTCCCCTAATCGATAGCACAGTTATCACGTGTTCTGACATATTGCCGACTAAGAATGAATCCAAATTTTTATAATGCAGAATGCAGCTGATTACATCGCAGCATGAGGCATAGCCAAATGCCATGGAGGAAATTAAACCGATCAGTACTTTCCAGCAGAGATTTGAACAATTCGGTTACTATGTGAGCACATTAAAGGAGGCCATGGAAAGAGTTAAACCACAATCTGTTCTTTGTGTGGGAAGGCAGCTCTGCTCACAGCAACCACAGCCCATGATAAGACCTCCCTATCTCTATACACTGTCTGATGCCATGCTTTTAGCTCCCACTGTAACTGTAAAAACTTTGTTTATCCCCTCCCCTCAAAATACATGCAAAAGGAACGCCTGTCTGCTAAAGGAAATGTGGACTTCAATGTGCTTTATGAACTCACTTCCTAGGATCTGACTATTACTGTGATTTACTGATATAATTTTAAAAATGCATCTACACTTCTGTAAATGAAAACCTTGAGGATGCAGGGAATGGATAAGAGTGCTTTGTCCCGCTCCTTTTACCCTGACCACACTTTCTAAAATGCACATTATTTAATGGCTATTAAGCAACCCACGAACACTGAAGTACTCAGATACTTAAATACTATGTTCAGTGACATTTCATTTTCTTAGAAGGACATCAAACATAACTTTCGATCAAATAATTTTGAGATTTAATACTTGACAATAAATGTCATCTATTATATAACAAATTTTAATTTTAGATAATTGCATTATACCACCAAGATGCTAATATGAAGTTGAATTTGGAAACTCTTAGCCAGTTGACAAAAAAACAAAAAACAGAAAAAAAAAAACAAACTGTTGTCTTGAGTTTGCTGTCACTGACAGCAAATATTGTTTTAAAACATAACTTTTCTTTATTGAGAAACAGACGTGGCAAACTTTCTCAGTCCACCAATTTGCCTTAATATCTTTTCGCGCATCCATATTTGCAGATTCAACTTTAAGTAGAACACTTACTTGATAAAAAGACATATTGTCCCAAAATGATAATAAGTGGAGACAAGCAATATGCCACATATACTTTTGCATTTCATGTCTAAATGTCATCTCCCAAATGTGACTGCTTCCTAAAGCTGTATTGTAATATATTCTTAATAATTTTAAATGACAAGAACGTGGAACGTAGCTGTCCTCACGTAGAAAAGAATAAACAGGATTAAGGCATTCAAATGTCCTAATAGATTGTCACAATTACACTAAGAAACTATCAAAAATATTTTTAAATCAAAGCATAGAAGTGATTTAACATTTAAAGTCTTTATACTAAGATACATAGGCAAGCTCACTCTCAGAATTTTCCTTCAAATATACTGATGTTCAGTGAGATACTTTTCCTTATAAAACTTTCTCAAGTTGAACTAAATTGATAAAATAGGTAAGTTAAATTTTCAAATATAAATATCTAATTTAACTAGATTTATTTATTCTTCTTCACGGAAACAATGATTTCATGAAAGGATTGGAAAATTGGTCCAACATAGCCATGGAAGAGTAAATACTGCGTGCTCTTGGAGCCTCACACTACATAACAATAAACCCTGAAAAGAAAACGCTGAAAGAACTTGAATGACAATGAAAGAAAAACATCATCATGCTAACTGAATGTTAAAGGTTTATAGGCAGATAAAACAAAATATTAAAACAGGTAGATATTTCTTTATTTTTCTTTTACTCATACTGGCCAACAAATGCTGACATAGTGATACTATACAAACCAGGTAGCTAAATATCAAGTTTAATGGTAAGGTCTTCTAGATTAAGATTTTTTTTAAGAACCTAAATGTGTCAATGTAACAATGGAATACTTCTTAAAGTTTCTAACAAATTAACAATGTAGTTTACTTTGTATCTGCATGCCTCAAAACAGGTGTGAGCAGCTATCAAGCTCCTGTAACATAAAACTAAACTACTCATCTGATACAAAAGTAACACTTCCCTGCGAGCACTCTCACTTCTGCAATACCTTAAATTACCTACAAAGTCATAAAGTGATTAATAGTTGGGAACTCTAAAACCGTAACTCCTTCTCTGGCATAGGCCTTTAGTTCCCCAAAACAGTAGTACTGCATCAACCCAGATTTATACTGCTAAAATAAGAAGGAATATATAGTCATCATCCTGAATTAATGTTGGGAAGTATGTGTCCTTGAATAGCAATGCGATAGTTGGGTGATTGCGCAGTCTATGTTCCAAACATTTCATGTGTCAATATTCTGAAATAGTCGTTTTAACACAGATGAATTAAGATGGAGCTGGTGACTTTTCCATACTTATTTAGGGGAGATTAAAAATCTAATGCAATTGCTAGCCGTTTCCCAAAAACAAGAGTTGGAAATACAAATACAGAGACACACACAATTACCCAGTCCTTCCCAGGTGAGAACCAGTCAGGCCTCACTTTGTGAAGGAAGCGCTTACTTTAATCTGCTTCCTTTGATCACGATGTAGAAATAATAGGAATGGTTATGGTTTATCAGAAAGAAGGGGAAAGCCTGACGATGAATAAATAAAAGTAACTTTTACAACTACAGGCAATTTTTTATACCTGAGGCAATTTCATCATATTCATGGGCTACTATCATTCATAGCTGTTAAAATACAAATAACTCAACGACCCATTTTTCCAGTTTTGTTAAATTAAAGTGCACGTTTACGTGCTTAAAATAGCCATATCTAAGTTAATCATACTCAGATGCCAAACAAAATATAAACAATAAAAAATGTGTCAGCCAAAAAGCTACAGGGCTGTGTCCAATCACTGAATGCCTTATCGTTGTTTTCATCTTCATTCACAGTTTATGAATGCCGCAGTCCTTTTGAATCACAATGGCTTCTAATTGTCATACAATTGAAATCTTAATTATTTGTTCGTTATAAAAATGCATCATCATAATATTAGATTTTTTAAAAAACTAACACAACCAAAACTTGACCACATTTCTATTTCGTATCTATGATAATGTCAATGAAAATTTTCGGTTACCAATCTAAATTCATACTCTTGAAAGTTTCACCAAACTGTCCCATAAGTTTAAGGGTTTAATTAACTGCTGCAAATAACACTTCTGGACTAGGCTGTTTAGTTCATCAGTTGATGAGTTCGTTGAGCATCCATGAAAGGATGAAAGCGCGCCCAGGTAAGTCGCTCGCTCGATCTAACCACTTTTTCACTTGACCATCTGATTGGTAGGGATAGAAACTGGTTTTGTTTTTTAAGTATATCGCCAGTGTTTTACCTCCTAACATTGTTCCTTAGATTTTAGGGCAATTTTCGAAGTTAAAAAAAAATGACCTCACTTTCCTGATAACTACTTTATGCCTTTCTAGTTATGCCCAAATATCATCAAGTGAACAAGTCTCACTATAAAACAAGTATGCCTTAAACGTCCTAAACATTCACTACAATCAACTAAACTCTTGTCAACTTAAAAAATCGCCTCTGAAGTGCGGTCTCTGAAACTCCCAAGTGCGGGTAACTGCAGACCAGTACTTTAGATCCCCAAATAAGCAAAGAAATGGGTCGCCAGGACCACCACTTCGAACTGGCGGAGTCACCAGCTCACTGTGGGCAGCAGAGTCCAGAGGCGCTCAGCTAGGCTCTCAGTACTTTGCCCAAGATCCCAAGCCGCTCCCAAGCCGGAGTCGCTCCATGCATGCCGACCAAAGAATAGGGGTGCCGCCGCTGCCACCAGCTCTGGGGGCCCGCACAGGGGCTCAGGGCCGCGGGTCTCCGCCCTGCCCACTCCGGCAGTCTCGTCTGCCCAGTGCCGGCTCTCCCCGCCTAGGCGCGGGGCTGGGCGCGCACCGCAGCCCTGGTCCCACGCTGCCCGCACAGCCCACCGCAACTCCTCGCCACTTCACTAGGAAGACCAGGGTTAGGCAAAGCCGTTGAGGTCTGCAGCACAAAAGCAAGAATACACAACAAAGGCGTCTGGGGCCAGAGAGAAAGCTCAAGAAAACGACCAAGACAAGTACCTGAGTGAGACAGATGGGAGAATACATCATGACTTCGCCTTAAAACGCACTTTCCAGGAGATGCCCAAGAAAATCTTCGAGAAGCAAGGATTTCATCTATTCATTTTACAGTCATCTGAGCCCAGCGATGCGATCAATCAGGACAGGGCTCTGCGCTGGATCACCGCAACTTCGCAACAAACCCAGTCCTCCTTAAATAGCCAAAGATTCAAGTTCACTCGGCGAGCTAGATTTCCCGGGGTGAAATCCAATCTACAGTTTTAACCCTCTTGCGGTTCGCGCGCGCCGGCCGAGCTCTCCAAGGCCGCCGCCGGTGCAGGCTGCTGGTCGCCCGGTTTGGGGGATTTGTTTTTTGCTTTGCAGTTGTTGTTGTTGTTGTTGTTGTTGGGGGTTTGGGGTGCTCGAGGATTCGGTATGGGTATGGGGTGGTGGTGGGTGATGAAATGCTTTAAAAAAAAAAAAAGGCGGGGAGGGGGGCGCAGGAGGCCGGGCGGTGGGAAAAGCAAGGAGAATGTGTCACCGCGCTGGGAAAGTTCAAGGTTACCGCCACGAACACTGCAGCAGGATCCGGGAGTGGCGTTCGCAAGCGAAACTTTGCCGCGAGCCGACCATGTGTGTGCGCGAGGGGGAGCGCCAGCGAGTGCGCGCGGGTGGCGGGGCGCGCGCCGGAGAGGGCCGGGTGGGGGTGGGGAGGGGGAGCAGGGAGAGGCCGGGGTGAGGGAGGGGGCGCGAGCGCGAAGCTCCCGGGCGGAAAAGACTTTACTGCGCTCGGGCCCTGCTGCACAGCCGCCCGCCCGCCGCGCCCCGCGTCTGACCCGCCGAGCGTGGACGCCGCTGCTGGTGCCGCTGCCCACAGCCCACGGAAGGGATCGGAAGGACCTCCTGAAATTTTCCCAAACGATCGATCCCGCTCAGCTGCAAACTCCTCTTTTCTGTTGTGGGCGCTTTTCCCCCTCCCTCTCTCGCTCTCTTTCCTTGAAAAACTTGCAAGTTGAAAGATTCACTGTTCCACCCTCTGGACCCCGCTCGAGCTCTCTCCAAATCAGACTTAAGGATTGTTTTATTATTTAATTACACAATCACCGCTTTACTCCTCCTCCTGCAAACGCGCGTTCCTTTTGCACCAGCCTCTCCACACCCCCCGCCCCCCACCTTCCTCCTCCTCCCGCGCGCCTCCCCCAGTCCTCGCGTCTCTCCCCCTCATTTGTTAAAGGTATCAGACCGGTGCCACAGTACTTGGACTTTTCTTTTTTTTTATTTTTTCAAAAATAGCTCTGCCACCCTTCGTGCACCTCCGAAAACCCGCCCAGAGAGAGGTATTTCAGTGCTCGCAGCAGACGCTCAAGCCACGAGAACACCCTAATGAGAGAAGCCCTGAGTCTATCTGGGCCGGAGAAAGAAACGAATGGAAAATTCCCTCACACCCAGGCCGCCCCGAGCTGGGGCTAGGGCGCCGACTCTAGCACCCCAGGCGGCTGCAGGGAGAGGGCGGAGGAGGGGGCCGGAGTGAACTTGGCCTCTTGGAGTTGGGGCGCAACGGCATGGAGACGGGGGCGCGGCGGGTAGCCCAGCCCGGAGCCCGCGCTGGCGGACAGGGAGGGGCAGCGGGGTCCCGGGCCCCCCCGGGCCTCGCCACCACGGCCCGCCCTCCCCCGGCGCTCGGTGCACGTGGCCGCGCTCGGAGCGGGAAGGCCGCGCTGCCGCCACGGCTCGCCCCTCCTCCGCGCGCCCGGCCCCTCTCCTCCTCCTCCTCCTCCTCCTCCTGGCGCACTGGCCCCGTCCCAATCCCCACCCCCAGGGCCCGGGGCGCCGGCGGAAAGCGGCTCCCTTCCCGCGGGGGTGCGGGCAGGGCGGGGCCGCGGCGCGCCTGGGGCTGCGGGGCGGGAGCGCGCCGGGTGCGTGTGCGGCTGCGGCCCTCCGAGGCGGCTCCCGCCAGCGCCCCGCCCCCCGCCGAGTGAATGAACTTGATTCCCGGGACCCTGGAGGCGGCCAAGCCCGCATCCTTATTCGCGCGGGCACTCTCTCCCACACACACCGCCCCCCAAATTCCGGGTTTCCGCTAGGGGTGGGTGGGGAAGTGGAGGAATCAAAGGCTGCCCAGACAATGGAGAAAGAAAAGTGAGCGCCCGGGGCTCCGCGGCGACCTAGCTTGGGGCCGCCGAGCGTTTCCAGGCCCCCCGCGGCCTCCCGCTCCCACCCGGTGCCCTGTACTTTTCCCCCTCAACTTTCTCCGGTCCTTGAGCTCCTGACCACCGTGCCCTCCCCCAGAGGACCTGAAAGAACCAGTGACTTTTTCCTTCCCCAAGTGGAAGTTACCCACATCAAGCATTTCACAACGACACATCAAGAAAAGTAGGCAGGTTCAAGTCAACCATGAAATGGTCACTTTTTAACCCCGTCCTGTCCTCATTAGGGAAATGCTCAAACACAGTCCGTTTTCAAAAAGCGCTCTTAATGAGGCGAGCTTGCCAAGTCTACCAGCTGCAGCCCCTGTAAACCAAGAGCCCGGTGAAGAAAGGCGCAGGGGGTGGGGAGGCCAGGAGGCGGGGAGGGCTGCGGGTCTGGGAGGACAGGTAAAGTCGGGGAAACTGTGAGAACACGGGCGAGTTAACCCTTTAGGGCACGCGCCGCGGGGAGCGGCCTCCCTGCCCCCGCTAGGCAAATCCTCTAGTTAGCGTTCTGACAACGTTAATTTCCTTTGTACCGGTCATTTCTTCTTGAAAAGCTGGGATAAAGTTGACAGTCTTTATAGATGAAAGGGGGTGATAATCGGGGTTAATCCAAATAAATACTCACTTCTCTCTCATAAATTTTAGGCAACCTCATCTTTTAAAAGAAAGAAAGAGGGAAGGGAAAAAAAAAAAAAACGAACACTCCCAAAGCATCATTTTGTGTTGAGCTGCATCCCTTTCTCACCCTCACCAGATTCTGCGGGAGGGGGCGGGGACGCTCCACTGATAATACCAGCTTTAACTACTGGAGTTTCCCTTTGAACAAATATTCAATTTAACTGGAGTTAATTTACCATAAAAGACATTCCCCTTGGCACGAATGCACTCATGTCCTTGAACACACCTCTTTGAATGCCTGGACTCTTACAGAAGCCATTATTTCGGGGTCTCTTTAAAAATCCAGTGCCCATCTCTCTGCTTCCCTCCCTTCCTCCCTCCCTCCCTCCTCACTACACCACCCCCAGCGAAATCCTGGCACCCAGAGAGCACTCTTTTCAGCCAGAGCCCAGAACCAGCCGTTGTCCCCTGGCAAAAGAGGCCCAGTGCTGGGCCCTGGGCAAGTGTCTTCAGACCTCCCTACCTTTCTTTATTAGTCTTCTTTCCCAACAGAACCTATTTCCTTTTGCCACTAAAACTAGGTTGCATCCAAAAGTTTCTCACAAGCTTAAAAAAAGAAAGATGAAAAATTATACAGAAGAATTCACAAAAGCTGCAGAGCACCAGGGCAGAGAAGCAGCGTCAGACACAGGTAAGAACCCAGAGAGCCTAAGGTCCCAGGCCTCCCAGGCCCATCCCTAAGAGACTGAGCACTTCCAGGTGTCCCATGTCTGTGTCTGTACAGTGCTGATGGCTTGGGGTACATGCTGATGGCCACAGGGGATGCTTTGTAGTTTGGGGTTTGGATTTGTTTCCAAGGTAAGGAAAAAGAAGTCATAACAGTGACGTGAGGGAAAGCAAAGGGTGAAGAATGAACAATAGATAATCCTGGGAAAGAAGGGCTTGGGATGCTGGCTGGGGAAGGCTTTGACCTTCAGACCTGGGGTTCAGAGTCAGAAGAGCTGACACCTCCTGGCCCTCAAGCTCTGCTGCCTGCCCAATGCTCAGATCACTGTAGGCTTCCAAGGGAGACCCCTAGGAGAATGCTCTTGGGAAATCTGGGCTCCTGGGTCCTCTGCTTTCTCTGGCTGCTCTCAGCACTTGTCAGCACCCTTTGCTTTGAGAAACACTACTCATCAAATCCCTGGAGAAGGAGAGAAAGGATGGATTGTAAGGTCTATGTATTTTAGAAAAACAGGTTTCAAGTTGCTCTGAAAACTTTCTGAATTTGTCAAAATGGGCCAAACATGCAGGCTTTGGTCCTTGCCTCTTCTAAACCTTCTGTTGTCCCTTTCTTGCACTGGGGGCTATGACAGGCCACCTACACTAATCTCAGGACAGGGAGAGCTGTTGCCATATCCCTAATGACCTCCGTTCTCTGCTGCCACATTAGGGGAAGGTGGCTTTTCTGACAGAAAAGTTCATTTTTCTAAAAGAAAAGTCAGGACTTCTAGTGTCTGGGTTCTCAAAACCCACTTGTATATTACAAAACAAACGTTGCCACCCAGTTGGAGTCTTTCTCTGACCTCCAGAGAGGGGCCTGACATCTCAAGCATCTCCTGATACTGATTTTATTTTGTTTTGTTTTGTTTTGTTTCTTTAATCTTTCTTCTTAAAAAAAAAAAAAACAAAAAACAAAAAACTACAGAGACCGACTGCAAAGCCTGAGCTATTTCATGTAAGGTTACTCCAAGCTTAACAAAGTTGTCATATTCAGTGGACAACACTACTTTTATTTTTTAGTCCTTGCATGTGATTTGCGGGGAGGTTCAACAATCCCATACACTCTGGCTACATGGCCGGTATCAATGTTGAAAAACTAAATACAAAAGAGACATGTAACCTTCTGACCTCAGGAAGCAAGCTTGCAGAACTGCAGGTGTCCACTGTGTCATACCAGGGACCTTTCTTTCCTCCAAATGTAGCCTGGAAAACATAGATTTATATCCACCAGCAACACTACCAACCCCCTCCCCAAATGCATATATAAACAGCCAGCAAGTGCTAAGTTTGCATGCCGGTGATGGGAACTGCAGAATCATGCCCAGCTCTCTGAGCCCTTAAACTACTACTATCAAATCAGGGAAGCAATTTTTCCCCACTGGAGAATTCACAACTGGCTAGTTTCCCCACCTACTGCCAGGCCTCTGCTTTTCAACTGAAATGAATAAATAACCTTGGACTTTTCTTCCCTCCTCCCGGGAGCTGTTTGCTCTCCCCTGAGGACAAAACTAAACGAGAAAAAATGACGCTGTTAATAATGCCGCTGCTGAAATGCCTGTGCGTAACTATTAAAAAGAAATCCCACTAAGCATGTCTGCCTCCGGAGCACAGTTCCAGGCTACAGCTCTGAATGTGAACAAGGACCAGTCCAAAGGCCTACAGCAAGGTTCACTGGTTACTGCTTCTCTACAGAGATGAATCCAGTTCAATAAGAGATCCCCAACTTTGAAAACATTTGCTCCGGGGCTACAGAGTCAGCAGCTGGCCTGCAACTTTTGTCTGATTTATTTTGAACTTTCAAAATTTCTGTCACAGTGGCCTGGCTTTGTGCACAGTGCTACAGCGTTACATACACAGTGGTGTCTTATTTGCTGATGCTGCAGCCTTGACCTTTTCAAAATACATTATCTTTACATCATTTTATCTGGGTGAGTGGATTCACAGCTCATCTACATATGCTGTGACTGGTGAAGATGGGCATTCAGAAAGGTCTGTCTAAAGCACCCAAGCAGTCTTTACATGGTGTTAGAGGTGGCCAGAGGCTGTCTTAACCGTCTGGGGCCCTTTCTCTGGCTGACTCTTTGAAAAGCTGCTGCTCAATTTCAAAATCAAAATAATGCTCCATAAGAGGACTTTTTTCCATTTAAGTTTCAAATTAAAATGTAAGAAGCAAAAAAGAGAACACAAACAACTGGGCCTAAACAAAATATATATTCAGAAAAACTATCTCTGGATGTATCTGAGCCATTTAAAGAACACAACAAGCTAGTAAATTTCAAAGCAATGAATACTGTCAAATTATGTGATGCCACAGGAGTCCAAAAACAAAGTTACAGATGTGCATGACATCACATCCAGTCAAAATTATGCTGCTGCTCAGTCTGCCCATATTAAAACTAAATGGATGCCTATGCCGTCTAAAGAATAAAAGGAATTTATTCTGGACATCAAACAATGAATCTGTCACCATTTATTGTATGAAACACTCAGCTAATCAATTTCCTGTTAAAATAGCTTTCAACAATACTCGGCTTTAAAATTCATCAGGGCCAGTAAAAACCTTTGCCCAGTGCACAAGAATGCAGCCCTGACCACGGACGATAATTACCATTCTAATACTTTTATTGCCCAAGCGCTTTTTCCTGTGCTCTCCATCACTAGGCAGGAATCTGCAGTATATTGTATCAGTGAGTTGGAGTGTTTGACCTTTGACCACATATGATTTAATAGGGACTTTTCAGCACTGGAGCTCTCTCCATCCCTCATACCATTAAATAAAAACATTAAACCTCAAATGTAAAACTGGAAACCACAACGTTTTGCATTTCACAACCCTTTGCAGTTTTTACTCAAGCTGCTCCTAGGTCAGCTTCTTAGCCTCACAGCACACTTCCCAGTCAGTAAATGCACTGGGAAGTCACTTGCTCTGATTTTGATTAAATCTCCAGCCCCTCCTCACATGCACCCATGCACCCTGCTTATTTACACGTGCATTCTTTCTAACCGCAGAAGCATGCGTGTATGACTTTCTGGACTTCTTCCACTTTAGGGCTGATTTAAATGTCTGTTCAAATATGGGTTCAAAAGTTAACGCCCCCCCCCCAACTCCCTTTGGAAGTTAGGGTTACAAAGGAGGGTGCTATAAGACCCGTTCAAAGAAAGTCAGTTAATCTTGTGTATTTTGGCGCCTTTTCCCTGCCAGCTACTGTACTTGAGGGAGTAAGGAAAACCTGGAGATCTTGTCTGTCCTGTCTCAAGTTCAATGGCAGTTCTTTCAACCAGGAGGGGAAGATGGCCATGTTCACAGCCCTAATAATAATTCAGATCACGACACCGCGGCATCTTGTGTCAAAGTCGAAACCGGCTTCCCCGCCCCCTTCAACCTGAAAGCTGCCAAGTCCTCACACATTCCGCATTCAACCACAACTTAATGGATGGGATACCGTGCATTAAAATGTGTCCCAGACTCACTGTCGAGAGGACAAGGGAGAAGGCAGACCCGCAGACAAGCACACACGGATTTAGGCAGAGGGGGATCTCGGCTAGGGCAGAAAACGGTGGGCTGGGAAAAAGACGCATTTAACGGAGCAGGAAGAAATCCATCATAATCCCCCCCCTTTATTTTAAGAGTTGGGGTGCTGGAGGGAGAAGGAACTGTTAAACTCCTTGCCGAAACGGGGTGTGGAAGACTGAACTAAACTTTTTATAAGGACGCCAATTGTAAAAACTCGACCCAGGAATGGGAGCTAAGTAAAGCTTTCTGCATTTGAAAACGCATATAAGAATATGGAGCAAAGTGGTTTCTTATGCTAAAGAGTGCTTTAAAAAGAAAAAAGGAATGGGCGACACGGGCAACTAGGTATTATTCGTTATTGTTTTCCAGTATCATAGAGAGACAGGGAGAACGTAGACCCAAAATAGGAATGAAAAAAATTCCGGATTCCGCACTGTTTGGATTTACTGTAATTCACTGATTCCCGCCATAAGTGTGTTAAACTTGCCAATGCTTAGAAAATACTTACTTGCATTAATTCTGAAAATTCAACACCGTCGTTCAATCTTTAAAGCAAAACAGGACACTTAGAAAAGGAATAACAGTAGCTTTACACGTAGAGACAGGAAATAAATTGCGTGCGTGGGGTTAGGGGCTGGACGTTTGCAAAGGACGAACACGAAATGCAAACAAGACTGGTCTTTTGGAAGTCACATACCATTGCTCTGAACTAAACAAAACAGATCTTGAGTCTGTCCAGAACCTTGGGCCACTGACTTCACCTTTCTCAGTTAGAAAATTGTGGTTGTTTTGTGTTTAGCGGTTTCCCCCCCCCGGGGGGGGTGTTTTTGTTTGTTTTAAAGCAATCTCGGCGTAGTCTGATTTTTTTATTTAATGTTTTCTGCACTGCCGCACACTTCCTAGCCCAAGAAGAAAAGCAGGTCGAGGTAAAGTCTGAAACAGGCTGCCCTCAGCGTAGAAACCCAGCTCACGTTGATCGCCCCGGCGGAAGACTTTCCACTAACTCCCACGCCGCGTGGAGGGTGTGTGTGTGGGGTGAGTTTGTGCGTGTGCGTGAGTGCGTTTGCGTGACGGTGTGTGTGTGTGTGCGTGTGCGTGTGTGTGTGTGTGTGTGTGTGTGTGTGTGTGTGTGTGTGTGTGTGTGTGTTTGTGCGCGCGCGCGCGCGTGCGTACGTGCGTGCTCCAGGGCGCACGGTCTCGCGCGGGCCTCGCTGCTCTGGGATTGGCCTGGCCGCACCGCCGGGGCCTCCCGCCCCGCAGGCCCGCCCCGCCCCGCCCCGCCCCGCCCCTCCGGCCGGGACGCGGGAAGCCGCTCTTCGCTTCCGCCTGGCGGCGGGAAGGCGAGGGGAGGAGGAGCTGCGGGTGGGCGGGCCCTTGCCGTGGGGGGCGTGGCGCCGCTGGGTGGTGGGGCAGTGGGTGCAGCTCAGCCCGGAGCTACTGGCTGCGGTTCCTTGCGGGATCTCCTCCACGTGGCCGGCGCTGCGACCCGGGCCTCGCTGGCTTCGGTGCTGACGGAGTCCGAGAGGCCTTAGCTTTCAAGCGCTCGGAGTTGGGTGCGCGTCGCTTAGACAGTGCGAGAAATTGGCAGAGATGGGCCATAGTAAGTGGGAGAGAAAGCAGAGAAGTCCAAAGACTCCTAGTCTCCAAAGGGGATTGGATAGTGCGTTAACGCTCACAAATAAACCTGTTTTAATGAGTAATATTGAAAGTTAAATACGTGGGGCGAGGGGATGCCTGGATTTAAAGTAATCCGATCATTTTCATCTTAAGTATACTTTTGTACTTGCATGGTCAACACTTAAGGATCAAGCAAAGTCGTTATAAAATTGTGCTTGAAAATGTAAGGTTTTAAAGATAAAAATATAACATTAGCCATACTGCACTTAGTTACTAACCCACATGTGTTTGGAGATTTTATTACAGGGATCCTAATTATATAATTGCTCAACAGGCAACAATAGCTTCAAATAGCCTCTAAAAACCCTGTTCAATTATATGATTACCAGGGAGACCAAAATCACCTCCAATAAATTGTTCTTATCTCAACTAAACATGAACATGTCGGTATTTCAATCCCAATTATGTTTACCCTCAAAGTTCTGACGACCTTAAACAATACTGTTAAGGTTAGCAGTCCCTACAATGTACACTGTAAATAAAGAAGATATTTGGCCTGATTACAAAAACGTCCCCTTCCAATATACACATAAGCATATATGGATGGTGTTTGGCTGTTCATGCATGATATACATACCAGTTTTCAGTGCTAAGATTATTAATCCAAAAAAAAGATGGGTTACCCAATTAAATTTTAGAAAATGCACCATTTTTTAGAAAGGGGTGTTAGCTGCAAGTTTAACAGTTCTCAATGCTCCCTCCACAAACAACAGCATGTCTACACAGCTACACAGTTTTTAGGAAGGAGATGAACCACTAGCAAAGAGGGCAGCACACACATGCATCATCACTAGCACACTTCGCTCTGACTTCTGAGGGAAATGTTTCCTTTCAAGGTCGGCCTTGCTCCATGTTAACCAGTGTGGCCATAATTCACTAAATACAGGCAGCCAATTCAAGTGAGTTACAAACAAATTGCTTTGCATTCTAGGATTTACTGATGGTAGTTTTGTGGTCAAATGTATCTGTGAAGCATTCCAGACCAAATATATAATGTGAAAAATCCCATGAGCTAAATGAAAAAGTATATAGAGCAGGGGAGCCTGACACAGGCAGTGTTGTTAGCAGCACTCAGCCACGGGTGTCACAGGTGTCATCTCCTGTTACTGTTGGAAATCCACAGCGGACTCCCAACCTTCTCAACATCTATCCCATGCAAAGAAGAAATGACTTTGTAGAAAGAATCCAGTTTTGTTTAGGAAATGTCTTAAGCAAAAAGAGAAAGGAAAAAATGATGGGGAAGAAAGAATTCCCCACTCTTATTATGACATGGAAAGATACAGAACTCTTGTCATCTGTCAGGAGATTTCTTCTTAAGCATATTCTTTAGTGATAAAATTTACCCGTGCATGTCACCTTTAGGCTTTCGTAGATTATCTTTTTCTGTCGGCATGTCATTCCTTTCTTTCAACATGTGACGGCTATAAGAATGCTTGGTCCCGTGCCGATCACTCTTCTGCCTGTCAAATATGTGCACGGCATCATTAGATGATGCTCCAAATTTGCAAAATAAGGAGATACAGATTTGTGTTCACCTCAATGTATTGTCAGTCCTTCAATTGGCAAGTGATTATCATCTTTTGATTTACATTGCTGATTTTCTGGGTTTTATATTTGGAAACATGAATACATATACAAGTGCGAATTAGGAATGTTTTACTGTAGGTGTTTCTTTTTAAACGATGTTGGTGCAAAACCTTTCCAAGAATATAATTAAGATTTAATACCTTCTTATATTCAGGTTATTTTAGAAATTATAACTAATTACTAATTTTAAAAATAATCACTGTCTAATGGACCTAGGTACCATCTCGCTAAAACTGCGAACAGTTCATTCCATAGTACTTGGAGCTTCTAGCAAGTTCTCACTTTAGATTTTTCTGGTTCTTCTGAAAGCCAATTAACTAGTAATGCAGTTTCTGTATGTTTTCTTCAAACTAAGAAGTTTTTAATGTGCTAGCAACATCTGTGTGTTTATCCCTGAGAATAATTGCTAATTATTTCCCAAAGCCATGTATTATTACAATGCTTTATGTCATAATTGAAGTAATTCCTCTGCCCCATCTAAACCAGTAATTTTCAGCCATTGCTCTAAGGTGTTTGTCTTCTCTATTTCCCAAAAATATAGGAAGCATATTCTTATTACTTTATATTAGTGAAGGGAATATACTAATTTATTAGATTATATTTAGTCTTTTGTTTCACCATAAACTATTTGAGTTTAATGCATATAATAAAGTTAGCGGAATATTTAATACTCAGTGGGAAATCAAACATACATAATTTTACAAATAACTGATTAGTTATTTGGAATTTATATGAAATCTTAAGAATATGCAATGTATTCTTATCACTGTCCAGCAATAGTTTTAATTATTTCTTTGTTATTTAAAAGTATTTAGAGAGGCTGAAACTTAGCCATTCACAAAGTGTCAGATTTGAGCATTTTGTCTGAGTTAAAAGACAGGAGCTGTCTGTCCAGGTCTTATCAAGAAGAGAATGCATATCTTATGTCATACCCTGTGAGAGGAAAAACCAAACGTAAGTCTCAGCTTCTGGCAATGTTTTATTTTTTCATTGTTTCTAGCAACCTTTAACTATAACCCGTTATGCCTCTTCTGTAGACAGTGGTTGTAAAAACAGTGTCTTTTGCACAAGAAGTCGTTAGTCATCATTCAGAACTGGATCTGCAGAGAACTTCAAGAGATTTCTATAGAGGCTCTTTCAGTGAAGTTGAAACTCCACACTGCCCAGAACACACGGAGTCATTTTGTAGCCACAGAGAGTGTGGGTACAAAAATAAATATCGACATGCAATGTTCTTTCTTCCACTGGCTGCACGCTGCACCTGTGCATACATAGATCTGATGACATCTGCTCACACAATGAATCCCAAGTGGTTTGTGGTGTCATCAAACACCTGAGATGGTGCTGCGGCTCACAGCCTTTTACCAACCCCAGGCCATGGCCTCCTGAAATTTCACAGGCTAAACAGAGACCAACTAGGACTCATTCAGCACCCTTCAAGAGCAGGTTAAGGTGGGTTTAAAAAAAAAAGCCTATAAATTACGACTCAATATGTGAAAAATCTACTTTCAGATTCAACAGTGGTAAATCAGTGTCTTCTGGCTTCAAAAAAAAATGTACGCCAATTGTTAAGAATTCTCTATTTAAAGTATCAATCATTTCTTAGCCTACTTATGTTTTTAAGATTTCCTTCAAAAAATGAAGCATGTGCAATTAAATCTTCATATCTCTCTTACACTTTCATATAGCTAGAATTTTAACTATCAAAATGCCTATAAAAATAGGGAATAGATTTGAATTGGTTTTACTGAAATGATGATCAAATTGAGCAAAGAAAAAAAAAAGCTTTCTCGAAAAAAATTTTCAGAATATTTTATGCCATATGTAGGGTTTTTGAGACAACGAAATTACTAAGGTATTTGGGGGCTTTTTTTTCCATTTCCAAAAAATTAGAGTTGTCTGGCAATCCAAATACAAGTAAGACAACAGGCTACAAGGAAACATTAGACATTCTCTTATCCATTAGCCTCAGCCTGCAAAAGGTCTGTCCTGTTTTGTTTTGTTTTGTTTTTACACAGTGGGCCACTTAAAGTAAAGTCAGCATCAAATTCCTTGAGTCCAAATACTATAATCAGTTATCCCCAGTGTCACAGATTCCTAGTATCATTTCTAGGACATGTTGGTGTCATTTCAAACTGCCCATTGCTGTATAAGATCAATAATCACACTTTGTGTCTTTTATTCTGTAGCTCAGAAAGTATAAGTGCAGACTAGGAGTAAGCATAGAAGAATGGAGTCCTTCTGCAGGCATGACCCGTGCGCTAGTGTGGGCCCAGTCCTTGCTAACCACTGCTGTAAGTGGAGGAACACACTTTGGAGGGCCTTTGCATTTATGACACAAAGGGCACTGTGTGAATATTCTCTTCCAAATTTGTTTAGAAAAGAGTCAAGTTCACATGGGGTCCTCTAAAAACCTCCACATAGACTCATGAAAGAATAACCCATGGTTTTCTGCTCACTTTACAGGCAGTTGGTGTGGGTTTGTAGAATGAAAACATTCTTAATAGAAACCAAAGACAATTTTAATTAGGGAGAATAAGTCAGCTGCTCTTCCCACCCCCACCCCTTCCCTGGCCACTGAAACAAAACCAAATCCTCTTCTAAAATATTCAGAAACCAAACATTAAGAAGTTTTTTGATACCACTAGACTACATGTTTGGTAATTTTAATTTTTTTTCAGACAAAAAGAATAAGAATGAGCAGAAAGGAGCAGTGTGAAGTAGGAAACCTAACTTCAGCACTCAGCCTTACCAAGTGGTGAGTGCCTCTCCCAACTAAGGGTTCAATGATAATCTGCAAGATCAGGGAGAAATACAAGCTTCAAAAACACCTAGTTATTCCTTGCCTATTTCTCCTTCAGTCTTCCTAGTCCCACCCTGCATTGCCCTTCATATTTCATTTACCATTGTGTTTAAAAAAATAGTATTATAAAAACAAGAATAAGGACACTTTGTACAAGCAATCAACAAGATGAAAAGGGCATCTAATTATAATCCTATAACATAAAAACTGTTTCATTTGGGCATATTTCCAACAGATACTCTTTTTTTTTTATTTTTGAGACAGAGTTTCTTTCTTTTTTGTTTTTTGTTTTTTGTTTTTTGAGACAGGGTTTCTCTGTAGCTTTAGAGCCTGTCCTGGAACTAGCTCTTGTAGACCAGGCTGGCCTCGAACTCACAGAGATCTGCCTGCCTCTGCCTCCTGAGTGCTGGGATTAAAGGCGTGCATCACCACCGCCCCCAACAGATACTCTTATGTTCAGTATTTATCTATTTACAAACCTCAGGTGGACAGAATTTTATAACTTTTCCATTCAGCCTTCTGTTTGCATTGTTGAGAATCATGTATGCTTACAAAAGAACAACATGCAGAAGCTAGAATGTAATTTTGAGACTTCTAGATAAGAGTAAGAAACAACACTGGCAACCCCCAGGGGTTGTTATTGTTAGACTCTAATTGTTAAAGTTTAAAATAAAGCCTGGAGATTTTACATAAAACTATAAATATACTGATGCCCTTGAAAGGGGATTGGTGAACGTTGGTCTGTTTGGGCCAGTACTACCCAGAACCAAGAGGCTGCAACAGAGTGTCCACTGGCTGTGATGGGCCTTGGTCTCGCTAGTCCCCATGGCTCCTGGTTCAATTCCAGTGTCCCACTTTTCTCCTCTAGATGACAATCTGAGAGCTACCTGACTGACTTATGATTCCTAAGCTGGTTAATAACAGTGCCAGCATCACAGAAGAGAGCTCCTGACCCTGAACAACTAACTGCTCGTGTTGTTAGTACGTAATTCAGAGAATGTGGGTATATAGTCTCAATGTACACAACCTCACCAGAATGATCGTGGCCACAGCTCCTTCACAGACAAAATGTCTGAGGATGTCACCACCTCCCCAGCTCCTGGTCATAATTAATGATAAATGTTCATGAGCATATGACCCCATGAACCATGAGCTTGCCCACAGTGGGGCCTTTCTCTTATTAAAAACTGAAGATCAGAAGGCGAGGGAGGCTAGTCACTTAATGGGGATGGCACTACATCTTCTCTAAGTGGTACAGGAAATACCTAATGGAAAAATTAAACACTTTGTAACAATCCTGTCAACCTAATGGAAAAATTAAATACTTTGTAACAATCCTGTCAAAGCGATGTCTTATAGATAATTCCCATCTCAGAAATATAAAAAGCCTATCCCTCTAAAGATGGATGTTCTGAGCTCTAAACTAGAACATATGCTACAACCAAGAACTTTTTTAAACGGACTTAAGATTTGAATAATTTTACACAGAGTTGTTTGTTGGTTTTAATCAGCCAGCAATAGTTTAGTAAATGGATAAAAATCAGCTTTGGTGACAATCACTGCCACCATGTAGCTACCATTAAAACACCCCCTCCAGTCCACATTTGCTTGTGGAGTTATTCTTCAGAAGGGGGACCCACTTTCCGGGTGTTGGTCCCCAGTGTCCTCCAGTGGACCTAAGGATACACATCCAACTTCAGGAGCCAACTATAAATAATTGAGAAGCTCATACATTATGTATGCCCTGGGGCTAGGCTATGGTTACCTTCTTGGAGGGTGCAGGGCAGTTCCATGACCCACCAAGCTCCAGCCTTCTTGGCAGAATGATCACAATGGCCTTTGCTATTGTAATCTGGACACTATACAAGAACCCAGAGATCAGACCCTCTGCACTCTTTCCCTAAGGTCGGAGCAGGCAGGCTTATTGGGAAGCATTTTAGGTAACACCTACAAACTGATCTTTGCCTGCAGTGTGGTCCCTTTAGGCTAACAGAGGCACCTTCATTAAGCAAGATCTCCCTAGGGCAATGGTTTCCCCAGTCTTGGGTTGAAAGAAGTGTTGTGGCAGGTGATAGACGTTATCATTTTCTCAGGTGTAGCCCCACCTCTGTTCTGTGCTGGGTATGTTACATAGATTATCTCAGTTCTGTCAGAAGTGAGAAGCCTGAGGCTTTGGTAAGTTAGCTAGCCCACCGAAGGTCACCTCTATCAGCCAGGTCTGATGAAAGAAAACAACCTCCATGACAGGGGCAGCCTGCAAGATGATTACCACTGGAGGCCGGTGGCCCAGATCAGAGGTGCCTTCGGAAGCTGTGCACATGCCTTGGAGAGAATTTATCAGTCCTCTTTTGAAATTATCTTTAGGACCCCAGGCACATTCTTTAAAACATTATCAATGGGGTAGATCTTCCTTGAGTGTGGATTTGAGTTTTGGATATAGACATGATTCATTCATTACCCTGTGGTGTTTAAGGAACCTATCCAGCTGGGTAAACCAGTTTGACTCTAAAACAAACATGATACAATGTAACAAGATTATTATTCCAGTCCGCAGTATGCTCTGAAGGCAGAGAATAAGGCTTTCCAATTAGACTCAGCATCCTGGCATTTAGAGGTTCAGATCCCTACTTAGCCACCAAAGCTCTGTGACTCTGGGCACGGTATGCCATAGTTCTTAGCTGTGTTATCAAATCCTCAAACAGAACACAACAAAAGAACGTTTTGCTTAGTGTGGCAATTTGGGAATTAAGTTTTTTTCATTTGTCAAAATTCTTAAGATATTTTCAGAAGAAAAATTTATATTTTGTTATTGCAGTAAATATTCCCTGAACACATCTGCCCTCACCCTTCCACTGTGGGAAAGATGATGAGCAAGAATTGATGAGCTCTATGGCAATGACCATACTGTGGACTGCAAGACGGGGCCTGGGAGCTCACTGGGTCCAGCAAGGAGCTTCCATTGGCAATGATAGTAAGAGGGGTCTCGCTAGAGCCAGTGCGCACAGGTGTGGGTTCAAAGGGGGCTGTGTTGTAGTCAGAAGTCCCTGCAGGCAGACTTTGCTTCACATTGCTCCCAGGTCATCTCTGGGAAGGTAAGAAATTTAATAGCATCGTGAGCGAGTACTCTTTGTAAAACCCGTGTCAGGCTCTGTGCACAGGGACAAAATAACGTACTGCAAGCAAGAACAGTATCCAAACTCTGAGGTTAGGAATGACATAAAGCGGTGGGACCACATGCAAGAGCTGTAACTGTACTGATGCAGTGCTGGTGATCAACTGAAGAGGAGGTTTCTCAGGGGACAAAGGACTGCCTGCTGCATCTGGGAGGCATTCTATGGACAAAATCAAACAAGCAGAAAACCTGGCACTCTTGCCTAGAGTGAAGAGGTCTGGGGTTGGAAGGACATGGGGGGTTGGGGTAGGAGAATAAAGATGTAGTCAACAGAGATACGGAATATGTGTGCCCTTGTTCCTGGAGCATTGACCTCCCAGGTTGTTGGGCCAGGGACATGACCTTAGAGTTCTGGACACCTGGCAGGAAGTCATTTAGTGAAAGAAGGGAAATGGGGCTGGCTATGCAGCCTTCACAAAATGGGGTGAGTGGGTCAAAGGTCACAGTGAGGAAAGGGGAGAAGCAGGCTGGAGGGAGGGTTTGAGCAGTGATTCAGAAGTGTCTACCTTCCCAGCCCACCCTGCTCTCTCTCTAAGACAGCTTGTACCCCATCTCATCTTGTAACTCACTAAACACCCTATGCGTTTAATCCTCCTGGAAACCCAGTTCACAGGCCCAGTGTTGTCTCCACTGTGCATGAGAAAACTGGGATAGTCCTCAGTCCACAGCCTGTGCTGGTGGCAAGAGTTGAACCTAGGCAGTATAGTCCTAGATTCTTGGCTCTCATTACAATGCAAACTTTACTCACCACCACACAGCCTACCCCATCTACCCACCCACCACCCCTCAGAGCAGCATTGTCAGGCTTTGAAATCTCGCCTTCCTGTAGGACCCACAAGTCCCTGCCTGGGAAGTAGAGTTGTGAGCTGCCTTGGTATAACTTGACCAAACCAATGGCTAGTGTGTGCCACACACACACACACACACACACACACACACGCAGACACACACACACACACGTGCACACACAGGCTAATCCAAGGCCTTCTCGGACCCCTAAAGAGTAAAACATGGGTGACCTCCCTCGTCTCCCATTTTGTTCTTCAAGATCAAGATACCAGGGCTGGGATCCAGTACTTGCCTTGTAAGCATGAGGACCAGGGCTTGATCCCCAGACTGGCATTCACATTTTAAAAGCTGGGTACTATGACTGGTTCTTGTCATTCAAGTTCTGGGGAGGTGGAGCTCAGCCTCTCTAGCCAGCTAGGTGAGTTTCAGGACAATAAGAGATAATCCCCCACTCAAAAGAGGGGTCAGATCAATGGTGCTGAGGAATGACATCCAGGGTTGCTGTCTGGGACCCATACACGCACATATGCACACATGAGATGAGCACTCAGCACACACACGGGGGGGTGCGGGGGACACTATGCCTATAGCAGGGCTGCAATCCCATCTATTCGGGAGGCTGAGAACTGCAAACTCAAGGCCTGCCTGTGTTGCAAAATGAGTTCACAGCCAGCATGAACAACGTAGGTCCTATTTCAAAATAAAGGTTTAAGGTGGTCTGAGGATATAATTCAGGCTAGAGTACTTGCCTAGCATGCACGCAGCCCTGGGTTCAATTGCCAGCACCACAATAAACAAATGAATGAACCGAATATGTAGGTGGATGAACACTAAATTGTCGTGCAAGAGAACATTGCGTAGCAAGGAAGGGCCCTCTTCTGTGCTAACGTGCACAGTGTGAATTGTGAGAGTGTGTGTCAGCGTGCACAGTGTGTCTTGTGAGAGTGTTTCTCAGAGGATTGTTCTGTTACTACTGCCCATGCTAAGAAGGATAACACTGAGGAAGTGGCCCACTTCTGTGATCCTGGCACTGAGGAGGCTGCCTTAGGAGCACCAAGTTAGAAGCCAGCCTGGGCTGTACAAGCCGACCCCTTCAGGAAGCAGAAAGATCACCAGTGATCCAGAAACCACTCCCTGCTCTCTGTCAACGGCTACACTCAACTCTCTCCCCAAAGATAACTACTCTCCTCCTTTCTAATAATGCAAACTTATATCGCCTGCCTTCAAACTTACATATAAGGGGAAGCATGCAATGGCTCCCTTTTATGTCTGAATTATTGCATTCAGTGTTTTCTGTGAGACTCCCTCCTGCTGTTGCTGATAACAGATCCCCCCCAACACTGTATGTGAAATTCTATTGTATGCGTATACACAATTTGTTCTACACTTGACAGCCCCTGGATCACTTCCAATTTGGAGAAATATCAATAACAATGATGTGAACCTTGTCCCGCATGTTTTCTAGTGTGTGAGCATGTGTTCTCTTAGGGCACAAACCTGTGTACAGAATTTCTGGAGCTGGCCTGTAAGCTTTCATAGACAATGCTGAAGAGATTTGCAAACTGCCTGGGCTTGCTCTCCCTCCTAGCAGCAGCCTCTGAGTTCCAGTTGTTTCAAATCCTCACCAAGACCTTTCTTCAAACCGACAGACAGCAAGATGGCAGTGTGTTGTGAATTCTCATTTTTCCAATGGCTCAAAGAGGTCAAGGCCATATTTTTTTTCTGTTTCTTGGCTTTTGGAATTTCTCTTTATCGATATCGACTCAAATATTTTGCTCTGCTTAGTTGGTTCTTCTGTCCTTTTCTTATTGACGTGTAGCTGTTCTTTGTATATTATAGATAAGAGTCCTTTGTTAGTTGAATCTCCTATAGGTTTGTTTCTCTTCCCTCTTGGAGATATGGAATTTTACTCTTTGAATGTCACCTTTTGTGTGTTCTGAGAAAAAGTGTATTGAAATGGGTAAGGGTCCCACACTAAGCTGCATGTATTTAAATGGTACGGTTGATAAATTTTCACTCTTATATTGCACCTCTTTGTCATTCCACCCTCTGAGCATCTGTCACTGCAATGTTCTTTTTTTTTTAATCAAAATAGTTTGTTTTTAGGCAAATGAATCATACAGCATATACTCCTGAGGTTTTTGTTTGTTTATTTGTTGTTTGTTCTTCTTGTTCTTGTGCCTTTTATTGAACGCAGGAGTTTTGACTCATTGGCATTATTGTGTGCATCAGTAATTCTTTTTATTCTGTGACTTTGCACTGTGTAATAAAAGTATTATCTGGTGAATGGTCACCAGATTGTGTCCCCTTTTTGAATATCATAAAAAGGCAATTCATGTCTCCATGTGGACACACGCTCTCAGCTCTCTTGGGAATAACTGGGCACAGGGCTGGTCTCTTTTTGCCTGAAATGACATGGTGGTTTTTTGTAATAGTTAGTGACTGTGCTGTTACAATTTCACTGACAGTGGGTGTGAGTTCTAGTTTCTCTACCTGCTCACCAACACTTACTATGCTGGAATCCCCCACACACACACGCACACACACAATCCTGGCCCACTCTTTTTTGGATAGCTTTTCCAGTAACCATGCAATGTGTCCTATTATCTGTTCGGCATTTATTTCCCTAAAGGCTAACGGTGTGGGCAGGGTGTCCTGCACATATTTGTGTCTCTATAGCATCCCAGATGAGGCATCTGTCTGTGATTTTTTTGTGTTCTTATTGTTGAGTTTCAGAGTTTTCTATATTGTGCCTGCAAAGCCTTTGCCACATGACTGATTTGCAATATTTTCTGAGTCTATGATTTTTGTTTTCAGTCTTTTAAGATTGCCTTTTGTAGAGCAGATTTTAAAAAATTTTGATGAAGTCAAAATTATGGATTGTGCTTTTGGTTTCTATCTAAGGCAATTTGCCTAATGGAACAACACAAAGAATTTTCCCCATAAATTTTCTTTTAGGATTTTTATAATTTGATCTTTTACATTGAAGTCTAGATTCCATTTTGAGTGAAAGTTTGTATTTAGTGCAAGTTATGAATTGAAATTTATAATTTTTCATATGGCTACCCAGTTTTTCCAGCACCATTCACTGAAAAGATTTTTCTCCACTCACAGTTTTTATATTCAGTTTCCAGTATACACATGAGCTCGTTGTTTGTTTTTTTCTGAACCGTTGCCCTTTTTGTTCACATTAGTGCAAATCACAGTATTGGTTATTAGAGAGCATTGACAGAACTCTCAAGAATTAGGTAATATTAGTTCTTCAAATTTACTCTTTTTAAAGTTTTATTTTTATTTTTCTACATGTATTTCTCTGTCTCTCTCGTGTGTGTGTGTGCACGCACGCGTGCGTGCGTGAGTGCATGTGTGTGTGTGTGTGTATGTATGTGTGTGTGTGTGCAGACATGCAGGTGATGATCAATGGACAACTTTTGGGCGTTGGTTCTCCCTGTCCACTTATGTGGCTTCCAGGCACAAAACTCAAGTCAGCCTGGTGGTAAGTGCTTTTACCTGCTGAGCCAATCTTGCCCTAAATTTACTCTGTATAATTCTATCTTTCAGTGAACTCTTCTGATGGGTTTTGTTGTTGTTTGTTTTTCACAAATTTTCCCCAAGAAATCTGGAATTCACTTGGCCAGACACTCTCCAACTTGGATACAGAAAGAGTACTTGTGTGTTTTAGTTCCTTTGGCCCTGAGGACTGCACAGACTTTGTTAGTCAATGCTTTTAAATACCTGATGCCCAAAGGGAATGTGAGTATGAACAGTATTAGTCAAATAGTTAGTCATCAACTATTGCTGTAAACTGACAGCTGCGGAGAACCTGACCTTTTGGGGAATAGATGTTAGACTGTACTTATGGGGTCAGAGAAACACAGGTGGGAAGGAAAGAGCTGCCTATTCGTAACAGCATGCAAGTCACTAGCGTTGTATCTGGGATGTGGCAGGTATCACCATTCTCTGTTCAACCAAGATGCTTCTAATTTCACTTTCAGGGCAAAGATCAACAAATCTTTACTGTGAAGAGCCAGTACTTTAGCACAGCCACCTTCACAGGCATGTGCGATGTCCTTGTGTAGATTCCTCTTTGAGTCTATGTTGTTGCTCGGATGTAGAAAGTCTTGTTTAGATGCTCCCATGTTGCTTGCCTGAGTGAGCATGCTTGGACATTCCGTCTGGTGAATGCATCAAAAGGTTTCATGTCGGTTGACTCTTCTGCTCTCATTATACTCAAACTCTGAAGAGATTTTAGCTTTTGTTATTTCGGTTTTTTTGTTTTGTTTTTTTGTATGTGTAGGTTTTTTGGGGGGGTTGTTTGTTTGCTTGTTTTTGTTTTTGATTTAAGTAAGAGGGCCTGAGTTTTCATGTTAAAGTATACAAAGTTTAAGCTTTGCAGGCCATGATTTCTGAGTCAAGTCCACGACTCTGCCAACACTCTACAAAGGAAGCCAGGGACAGTGTGTCTATGTCTCAATGCAGTTTTCTTTCTGGACATGGAAAACTAAATTTTATATAGTGTGAGTATATCATGTAATATTATTAACCTTTTGTTTTGTTCCCAAACATTTAACACTAAATAAAATTTAAAAAGCTTTTTAGCTCTCAAGCCAACTAGCCAGTAGGTTCTGTTAAGACTGTAGTTGAAAGCTCTCTTTCCCTACCCAGGGACACCATGAGCCGCAGGTAACATGTGCAAGAAGTTTATAGCAGAATTGTTCATAAATATTCCATAGGAGAAAAACCAAAATTCCCTCAATGGTACAATGGATAAATATGGTAGAGTTTACTTACACACAACATATGGTTGGAAGAAGCGAGCCATGAAAGAAAGCAGGCAGCATGATTTTATTCATCTACAGTTCAGAAAGAGATAGAAATATTGAAACTACAAAGAAAAAGGGAAAGGCAGGAAGTGACCATAGAGGATCCCTTGCTTGTGCAGGCCTCCATGAGAAGGAGGTGACAGGGGGAGCCTTTCTATCCTGGCCATTAATGACTCTGGAGCTTTCTCTGAGTTGAGTTCTTTGAATTATACATTTTATGTTCATGCTCAGAAATGCTCATCCCTTTTAAATTTCAATTTCCAGTTTCTAACCCTATGTCGGCATGTGGAGCTTCCTTGGAGTAGGGAGACCCATGACAAGGCCTGTGTGTCTGATGTCCCAGGACTCCTCTGATGCGACTGTAGAAACCTTTGTCATCCGTCTGGCCCTGGGCTTTGCATTTCTACATTCAACTGTTTTTTTTTTTTTTCTTTTCATTTTACTTTTGTCTCAGACACTAGTACTCTCTGCCAAATTCCCTCAAGGTCAAATTCACATTATTTTAGGTTCCATTGTGCTGAAGTCTTTCTTGTTTGGAAAGTCTATTTTTCCTAATTTCAAAATGTAATTATAAATAATTCAATCACATTGGGCTGGGTGGAGGATGTCTATGTTGGCCACTTTCCCTTTGGCCTCTGCTCTCCAGGGCTCTTTCTCTCCTTTCACTTTACCTTCTGGCTCTCTGTGTGTGGTTGTGTGGTTGCCGTTATTCTAGTTGGGGGAACTGACAGAAAAGGAAACAGATTTGTGATTCAAAGGGACATGAGTGGAGGAAAGAAACAGCTGCCCTTTGGCCCTCCAACCTATGGCCTTCCTGTGTGTTCACAGCGAGTGACCTAACATCTCTGGCTCTTTTGATTTCATTCAGACATGTGGGAGGAACTGCTAGGAAGAGTCACTGAGAATTAGACATGCAAGGACAATATGTGACACATGCAAGCCCCGCACCCATGTTGCTCTGTAGGAGCAACCTCTGTGGGAAACACAAGCAAATATGAATCTCCCTTTCTCTTGCCTTCTTTCCTCTCCACCCCTCCTCTCTCCCTTGCTCCTTTCCTCTTTCTTTCATTCCTTCTGGACCTCTGCAACAATTTTCTCTTTATCCTTATGACACAGTTTTCTCTCTGTCCTCATGATTACATCAATTCTTCAAGCAATTGCCTAAAGAAAGAAAAAGATAGTGAGCAGGTTGGAGATAGGAAAAATCATTGGTGAGAGGATTCTGTCCACGAGACGAGGACTTTCTCATTTCCTCATGTACATGGGTCTGTTTACATCTAGAACCCCAAGATTACAAGTCTATGTCATAAACTACAGAGACCCAAGCTTCGTGGACCCTTCAGGGCTAAGACTGAGACCATAGACCCCTTTGAATCCCGCCTAGCCTGTGAACACTATAAACATTGGCTGTCTGTGTCTTTTGTTTGTCTGGGAGCTCGTTGTTCAGTCGGGCTCTTCCATGACCCAGAGGCTGGTCTCAGACTCACCATGCAGCGAGGCTGTCCGAGCTTCTGACCCTCCTGCCCCCATCCCCCCATCTGAAGGTTTCAGACTTGTGCTACCACAGCCAGCTTCAAATGTTGGACGCAGTTACTGCTATTGTCCTTGTGGTTATTACTGTTTTTCAGGACTGTGCCAGCACGTGCAACAGAAGTTCTAAGACTATTAACTGCCTCATTTGCCAAATTCACACCAAGTTACAAATGGTAGAGATGGTTGTTTCTTCTGGCGTTTCCCGGTGTCCCCTGTCACTTCCCCCTCTAAACATTTCTCTCTGCTTTTCCTAGAATAAACATCATTATAATTGCTTTTTGTTCACATCTCTGATATCCCCATGGCTCTTGCCACTCTCACTGGTAGATGCAACACCTCTGAATTTACTACCATCTGCAAATATCATTAGCTATTGTTTACTCCCTCTCCCACACTATTAATGAAGATGTTAATTAAGACCAGAACGAACACTGACCCCAGCAGCAACCCACTAGACACTTCTCCAACTGGATAAGCTTCTGTTAGTCATTACCCACTGCTTGTAGACATTACCACCCCTCCATTCTCTTCATCTGCTCATTTGCACGAGACTGGGAGAGAGAATTAAGGGAGCCCAGAATTATTTAAAAATCACCACTCTGGTACTTAGGGTCTGGGAGAGGGATTCGGTAGAGTCTCCAAAGAGTGGCTGTCAGGAATATGCATGACTTAAGTGAGCCAGCCTCTGAAAAGATTTGGGGATTGCCTAGCTAAGCTTCAGGGTTCCTGAGACTTTAGCAAATCAAGGTCAGGCTGGGGCACAACAGGACAGATTACAGAGTTCTCATGGCAGCCATTCCCCCCCACCCAGGGGGCAGGGGTCTGAGGCCTGAGAGGTCATTTGTCCAAGGCCACAACCTGGGTTAGGGATGACCCAAGCGCATCATACGTGACAGAGTTGTGTTCTTACATCTTCAGGTTAGTACTCACCTCTAAGTCTCATCTGTGAACAACACAAAATCTACCAGTTTCTGCTCTGTCTCCAGAGAACCATGTCCCATGGTAGGAGTGAATTCATCATGTCCTTCATAAAGGAGAGAGCACTGTACATTCTAATATACTGGTCTCCAACCTATAATTCAGTGTGTCTAACCCACACAAAGTATTAGAGCCACTCAGGTGCGAGAAAAAAAAATTCTGATGCCCACACCACATTCCTAGAAATTATGCTCTAATCTAATTGAGGGGAGGCCCAGGCATTGTTTTTGTTTTGCTTCTAAGATTTTTTTTAATTTTATTTGTATTAGTGTTTTGCCTGCGTACGTGTGTGTGTGTGTGTGTGTGTGTGTGTGTGTGTGTGCGCGCACGCGCTTACACAACACCATGTGTAAGCAGTACTCTGAGAGATCAGAGGAGGATGTCAGGTTCCCTGGACCCAGAATTAACGATAGTTGTGAGTCACCATGTGGGTGCTGGCAACTGAACTCAGGTCTTTTGCAAATGTTCTTAACAATGAGCAGCCCTCTCTCTAGCCCCCAGACTGTTATTTTTTTTTAAGCTCCCCAATGTTCTTTTGCAGTCAGGGTTGAGAGACTACAGGGGGGAAGTGTTCAACAGACTCTTCAGGAGAGATGTTTCCATTCTGTAGGAAAGATCAGCCTCTCTAACAGCCAGCCGCTCTCCCAGGCAGGAACCGCTCCTAGAATCTGGGGGGGAGGGGGAGAGGCTTTCCTATCTAGCCTGTTTTGCAAGCTTGCCTTTAACTCTGTAAGCAGTAGTGTCAGCTTTAAAATAGTGCTTCCTCTCAGGTTATCTGGAAGAGAGTTCTAGACTACTAGAAGCAAAGTCAAGCAAAGAACAGAGGGCTTGGGGCTGGAGAGGTGGCTCAGTGGTTAAGAGCACTGACTGCTCTTCCAGAGGACCCGGGTTCAAGTCCCAGCACCCAAATGGCAGCTCACAACTGTCTGAAGGTCCAGTTCACACCAATGCACATTTTTTAAAAGTTAAATAAACCATAAAAAATATTAAAAAAAAAAAGAACAGAGGGCTTACCAGCATTGGTGGGTGCGGGGGAGGGGGGAGGCTTCCTAATTTAACCCATTGAAGTAACGAATGGCAGTGAAACCATGGAGTATAGGTCAATGCGGAAATAAGAAAACATAATCTTAGGCTTCTTCTTAGACAGCCCAAAAGAATACAATACTAGATTCCGGAAGGCTTCAGATGCTCTTAGCATCCTGAAGTTGTATTGTGTGGTGTTTTTCATTTCAGCCAAACATCTCTAAAGAACTAGTGGTCACCAGCATTTACATCCATCAGAACGGGGGGAGCTGAAAGCACACGCTTGGCTGCGTAGGTTGTTCACAGCTTTTGGACACTGGGTGCGTCGCCACGTGCTGGCTGCACGTGGGAGTAGTTCCAGCAGGAGCGGACAACAGTGTTTGTAGTTTGCAGAAAGGTGGCACATGAACACCAGACCCAAACAGGGAGAAGCACAAGCGAGTTCCCACAACCGCATCCTACGTAGTGGAGACTATAAGGACAGAGAAGCGAGAGCACTGGGTAAGGAGGGATTGTCCACCTTGCCAGCATCTCTGTCATCTTGTGCCTCTCTGTGGCTGCTGAGACCGAGATAAAGCAGGAAACCCACACAGGAAGCCAGGAAGTGTGGACATGGAGGATCAGCAGAGCACACAATAAGACCATGGAAAAAGGAAGCGGGAGGTGGGAACCGTTTTCAGTGTGATCCTTCTCCCAGCCTTAAATTCAGCGGCTCCACTGTAGCTCCCCAGAGTGAGGAGCACTCCTTGCCGCACTCAGCCAGAAGGCCTCTTCCAGTGAATGCTTCCAGATGCACTGATATGTGGCCCAGAACAGCTCCAGAAACATTGCTGGCTAGAAAGTGACTTCCCGGGAGGGGGAGGAATCAGTCATTTTGACACAAGGTCAAAATACCAAGAAAACAGTATTCTCAAATGGGACTGTTCTGGGCCAGCACAAGGGTTCATTAGAACACACCCCTTTCTGTTGCTCTCTCCTTAGGGTTTCTGGCCAAAGGGCTCTGTTTAGCGCGCTGCCACCGCCTAAAGCAGGCCTCTAGAGATGTGTCAAAGCGTGCACATTAGTTTAGGTGCTGCATAAGGGTCTCCCTCTTAACTCTGGAAAAGAAAGAACCTAGAAGGGAGACTAGATAATATAGCCCTAATGACCCCAGCAGAGAACAAATGACTTCAGGTGACATTGGGGCAAAGAAAGAGTAGACTGTCGCATGGCCTACAGGGTTCAGACAATGAGTCAGACCGCAGCGAAGGTTCCCTTAGGATGTGAAAATCACACAGTTTGGTAGACTTCCCCTTTAATTATACAGCTCTGGGAGGAAACCAGTAAAGGGAGAGAAGAGAAAGAAAGAAATGGAGGGACTGAGGAAAGGAAGACTCATTCATGGGGCCGAGGCCTATGCAAGGTCTGGGCCTGGCTTTTTCACGTGTGAAAAGCTGCTGGTCTTTAGAAAATCACCCTGAAGGAGGGACAGCAGCCTTCCTACAGTTGCCTGACCAAGAAGTGGCCAAGTGCTTTCTGATTCCTCCCTTCTCTTCTGACAAGTGGCCACCCCCAAAGAAATACACACATTCATGTAAATATACTTGCATACACGTCTCTAATTTTTAAGCAGTTGTTTTAGGTGCCAGAGCCTTACACAGGCTGTATGAGGGCTCTCTCATGGAGCGAGAGTCACAGCCCTGCAAATGTTCTTGATAACATCAATGTTTCTTCCTACTGTCCTCATCACCAGGCAACCAAACAGCAAGAGTAAATTGCTGCTTCTGTTTCTAATACTCATCTAAGGCTCGATGGTTTTCTCCCTTCAGGACTGCCCCACGTATGTTTTTGTCTGGGTATTACTAAAGAGAAGAGGAAAAGAGGGGGAGGGGGGAGGCCAGGAAAATAATTTGTCCTGATTTTGTGGTCTGAGCACAGAGTGCATGTGTGCCATGGGGTCCTAGTTTTGTGGTCTGAGCACAGAGCGCATGTGTGCTACAGGGTAGGATGAGCATCTTCTCCCTGACTGTGGGAGCTCCTTTCTGCTCGGAACAGTCCAGTCCCCATTCAACTTGTTCTTTTCTAGTCCTTGGAGAAGTATTCTTTTGCAGTCACTATTATAAACTACTCTCTAAAAGAAACTGAAGACCTTGCCACCATTGCCAGGGAACCCCTACCTCCCATGAGGGGTAGGGAGGACAGGCCTGTGACTAAGTCAACAGCAACAATCCCCATGGGTGTGGGTGTCTGGGTTCACCCCTACTGCTCACTGAAAAGGGATTCGGGCCTGGGCCAGGCCTTCCTGAGCAGACAGAGATGCCTCAGGAGGGATACTGGCACAAAAGGGGTTATTTGAAAGGAAGTGTGAAAGGGACCAAGGCTATTGGCTGGGAGCTAGCCTTGCCACCGCCTCTGCTGACTGCACTTTCCATGTGTCCACGCTCTCCTTCCTCCATTTCTCACTTTCCAAAGCTTTCTATTCACGCCACAAAGAAAAGCAATCCCCAGGCAAAGTTGTTTACAGTATTTTATGAAAGTTTGAAGGGGAGGGGAACAGAAAAAGAAAAGGGCTGGATTTGGGGTCAAAGGGGAGGGGCCTGCTGCAGAGCAGAAGTGAAGAGAGAGGGAGTGAGAGAAAGAGAAAGCAGGCATGCATGAGAGTCCCAAGCGGTGCCAAGCAGCGAAGAAAGGGCTGCTTGGGGATGGGGAGGGAGTATGCCAGAGCCTCACAGAAAAGGAGAAAGAGCTGAACAGGAGGAATGGCTGAAATTGAAGTGCAAATGGACTTTGGGTACTCCTGGCAAAGGCTGCTGCAAAGGGAACACAAAGGGATGCCAGGGGAAGGCACAGGTTCTGAGGAGCTGGGCAGTTAAAAGAGAGCTGCTGAGATGCTCTAAGAAATAGACAGATAATAAATAAATGCCGGGTGTTAATGTTCGGGGGGGGGCACAAAGATCTTTGAGACAGTGAAATACAAAACAGGACACACACACACACACACACACACACACACACACAGCAGATCCCAAGAGAGACAGAGAGTCACACAGAGAAAGACAGAAAGGGCTTTGGGAGGGGATGGGGGTGGGAGGGGGTGGGAGACTTGGCAGGTGGACAGGAGCAGCAGGCCAGGCCATAACTGCACTTGCTGTGTCTATTGTTGTCTCAGTGGGGGCAGGGGGAGTTGTTTGTTTGTTTTGTTGTTTGGCCTCTTTGTCTCTTTTGTTCCAAGCAGTTAGTTTGCTCCTTTCCCAGACACTGGGCTGAAAGAAAGCCTTTATGGATTTTTCTTAAAGGGACAGAATCAGCAAGTACACCCATATTACTCATTTCTCAGTCCCAACTAGTTTCTACCCAAATAAATGTCTTAGTTTCCTTCCTTCCTTCCTCCCTTCCTTCCTTTCCTTTCCTTTCCTTTCTGTTCCTATTTTCAATGGAGAGTCAGTGTTTATGCTGTTTTGGTCCCGATGAGCAGGAATAAACTAATCAGTTTCTTAGTACCCATTAGGGCTCCCCTCCATGATTGCCAAGACTTAAGGGGGAAGGAAGAGAAGACAAAAGCAGGAGAGCCCTGCATACAAGTTGAACATGAAAATGAGAAACACAGACACCACTTACTCTCTTTTCCTCTGAGCCTAGGCCTGAGGATTAAGCAAATGTGAAGCCCTCATTGAGCAGAATAGGGGCTTCCAAAGGAGAGGTTGGTGGGCTCCTCCTCAGTCCAGCTCCCTCTTCCCAGGTTCCACATGGTAAGCAGACCTCTGAGGGTCCTGAATTCTGCCCTGAGTCCCTCTCTGGCTGCACTAACCATCAACACACAGGCAGAGGTGGCCCTGCTCAAAGGCAGAGGTGCTAAACTTAAGACGGGGGAGGGGCCACCTTCAATAGAGATGTAGAAGAGACAGACATCCCTCATGTCTGACTTTCCCCTAGGAAGAACTCCAGCCTCCTGTCCTGTCTGGCAATAATTCAAATAGGTTCAGGTGTAAAGGAGATAGCTTCCAAAAGAGATTTTTAAAAAGCTCGCAGTCTGCCCCTCCCCATTCCTCTTGGCTCCATCTTCCACTCCATGCCGGTTCTTCCTGGAGGAGCCCAGTCAGCACTTTCCTGAGAGCTATTTTAACATCTAAGGCAGATGTTACTCACCTACCTTAGCATCTCTCTGAGAAATCTAAAGTTCCAGAGACTTGAAATAAAGGCGGCAAAGTGTCCGAAGCTCTAGCCCGCTACACAGCGGTGGAGATGGGAAAGGGACTGGACTCGCGCTCCTTTGTGAGGGAGGTTGCAGACACAAACCAGAGTGTAGCTTCTGCCCTTGAAGTGCTGACTTCCGCCACAGTGGGTTGGTGCAGACAACCGAGATTGGCTTTGCCAGGGTTTGGGTGTTCCCCTCCACCCGATCTCCGAAGAGTTAGGGACTAGAAAGTCAATTCCGCAGAATCTTCAAAGTTGTGGATAGCACAGGTACCTCGATTTTTTCCTTCCCGTGCCCTCCCCAGGAAAGGCTCATATCAAAGCCAGAGCAGGAGTCTCTTGCTTTGCTTTGCGGGTTCAGAAATCTATTTTTCTCCCAGGTAATCCTCAAGGAAGCTAGCTTCCTCTAACAAGGTTTTTGCTGCAACACTGGCCAGTCCATCAGGGCCTGGCTTGGGCTTGGTAGTGGTGGTTTCCTAGGCTTGCGGAGGGGGTGTGAGTTTGGTTTCTGGCTGGCAGAGTTTGAGACAGGTTTGTGTGAAGTTCGTAGCAGGGAACCCAGTAGGAGGCTCTGAGCTCCTGGCTCAGGTGCTGGAAGGAAATAGTGGAGAGGGCCCTAGCAAATGGAGGAGGCGGTGGGGAGGGGGAGGACAAGATCGCCTGATGCTCCTGCAGGTGCGTGTAGTTTCAAATTTAATATCACCGGGTTGCCACCTAACCCTAAACAAAAACACAAAGCTAATTCGGATCTGCCAGACATTGGTTCGTCCTGGTTTTGCCATTAGGATGTGACTCTGGCCAGGTGTCTATGGCTGCGGATAGGAGTTCACTTGCCACGTGGGAGAATCAAGGCTAAGTGGAGGTCATGATGAAGTTCCATTTCACGCCTCAAGTGGTGGTATTTAGAAAAGTTCAGCCCCAGGATTTCATTCTGTTCCTCACAGGCTTCCCAGAAACCCAGGAGATCTACTTTCTCTGGAACTTTCCTATGGGCTTCGTGACTTGGAAGTTGAAGACTCAGGCTAGTAAATTTGGACCCCCAAATCTCACACTTCACTAATTCTAGACAAAATAACAGATTAAGCCACAAATCAAGCAAGTTGAGGTCCTGTCTGAGTTAGAAGTCTCCTGTTTAGGTTTAGTGCACTAAGTTGGGCAACAGCAAGGTTACCTCCAGTTCTCCCTGTGTGTCAAGAGCTCAGGACAGTAATAATTACTCCTGTCTCCTAAGTAGCCGACCATATCTGCCTCATGCACAGCTATGGGGTGTGTGAGCCGAGCGAGCGAGACAGAGGGGCACCACAGGACTACAGAACTAGACAGTGGGGGAAATAGGGAGCCCCTGGGTCTCCATGGAGAGACAACCCGCCCTGCTCAAAGGGTCCATCATCCGAGCTCCTAACTGGAAAACCAGAAAGCAATGCTCCAGACTCGGGCAGGGTGGAACCTTAAACAAAATTAAAGCAAGGCAAAATAAATTTGAAACCCAAACTGAAAGTCTGAGAGTCCCAGCTGAAAGCAAGATGGGGGAGGAGAGGGCTGAACGGCGGCAGAGGTCCTTACAGAGGGGGGGAGTGCGGAAAAGAACTCCGTGGCTAGCACAGTTGGTGTCCTTGGGGACTTCTGCTGTCTTGCCAGCCGGCAAGGTTTTGAACTGGGGAAAGGTGAAGGTGACTGGTGGGTGGAGAGAATAGGGGAAGAGGGAATGGGTGGCTACTATTCTCTCCTTGCTAGAGCCAGCTTGGACGAGCTTTAAGATGGCAAAGCACCAGAAAACTTATCTTTGAAAAAGTTTAGGTAGCTCGGCCAGTGGCAGAGACTTGGAACTAACCAGTTGCGCCTTGGTGGGATGGAGAGCAGGAAGGGAGGCTCTTTGGGACACTGGAGAAGGATCCAGGTCCTGATTTAAAAGTTAAGGACTCTGGGTCGCTCCTGAGAGAGTTAGGGGGCTGAGCCGGTTCCTTAGGAGAGAGATAGGACAAGGCCAGGGATTCCAGGCTTTGACGGCACGGGAAGGCACTGCCAGGCAAAGGCTCAGAAAAAGAGCTGGGAAAGCTTGTCTGCCAAGTCAGTGTTAGATCCTCCTGCCGAGGGGCCGAATCCCCCATCTCCCCCGCCCTGAGAAAGCGGTGCGAGTCAGGGCTAGCGGTTTCAGGACTTTGTGTTGGGTCATTGCGGCACCACGTGCACCTATGGCTCCAGGCAAAGGATTCCCGCTAGCACTCTCTTGAGGGAAGAGGGCAATGCTGGCCCCAGATTGAGCAACCCTGAGGGTAGGGAGGAGTGGGCCACCAACTTCTTTCTGTGCTCCAGGAAGGAATCGTAGGTTCCACACCCGACCTGGCTTGTACATTTCCCTTGCCACACACCACCAAAATGCAGAATTCAATTCTTAGACTCCAAGCGCAGCGTACCCCTCCTTGCCCAGGACTAGGGCATTTAGGAGGGATCTTCCTATCTCTCTAAAGCCGAAAGGGTTCTTTGGTGTAACACTTGTGGTGTATGTGTGTGGGGGGGGTTAAATAACCAAATCGCTGGTGGGCTAACAGCTGGAAGCCAGTTATTTAGGCTCACTGAGCCTCCATCCAAACAGATCAGCTCTAGCTGTTTGAGGGATAAGTTGAAGAGTGAAGAAAAAACATGATTATCTCAAGTGACTCGCATATCCCGATTTTGTAACACAAATAAAAGTCTGTGTCTTGGGCCCAGTTGCGATCCTGCCCACGCGGCCCAGCCTTTGATATTTAAACCAGGCCGGGCGAAACTTCAGGTTGAGGCACAGCTTAGGTATCCTATCCCCCTTTCCCTAAGCAGTCGAGGGAAGAGGTTGCACTGTTCAGGGGGTGGCCAGAGAAGGGACAGGACTGAAGGGGAGCAAGCGGTAGTGGCAGCCGAGCCCGACCACGTCTGGGGAGCTGCACCCGCTCCTCGGCCTCGGTCTGCAGAAACTTAAAAACAGCCTCAAGCCGCTGCGCGCTGCCGAACGTCGGCACGATTCTCTAAGTTCGGAAACCACGAAGCAGTGTGGTGGATTCGCACGACCAGAGCGTGTCTTGCTCTCAAAAACAAAGAGCCGGGGGCAACTTGCTCGGCTTCTGCCCCCAAGTGCACTCCAAACAGCGCATTTCTCCCTATGCGGAAATTCACTCTACTCCTAGCAGGGGCAGGCGGTGGAAGCCGTCACTTCGCAAGAGCTGCTCCGAGCTCCCACTTTGCTGGAAGGACCTCGCTTCTCCAGCGCGTTCTTAACCTAGCCGCAGAAGACCGCTCAGCTGAACAGGGCACTGTGAGCCTGTGGGGAGAATTTTTAGAAGCTGCGGGACAGGAAGGCTCATTTATTCCACAAATTCGTGGAGAAGACCGACTGTTGGGGCTGAAGTTTCATTTGGAAAGCGCGTGGCGCGCAGTCCGGCTCTGGTGCTTGTTCCCCAGGCTTCGGCAGCCAAACGGGTGTGACACTGCAGGAGGCGTGGGAACCCAGGATCTCCATCAAGTGTCTCTGATGTGGGTTCCTGGTTTTTGACGGCGAACTCCACTGGGTTTGGGGAGCATCGATATTTGGAAGAGCCTTATCTTGGAAGATCAGAGGAAACGAAGCAACTTTCCGTGCGCGGTTGGGAACTGCCGCGTTTAGTTTACTAAGGCCATGTGTCCCCATCCCTCACAGCTACCCCAGGGCTCCAAACGGAATAGGAACAGATACTAGGAAACCGGGGGAAAGGAAGCAGGTAAGCCTCAAGTTGTTGAGGATACTCCTTTTAACAGAGAAGACCGTGGAGCTAAGCAGAACGGAGAGAAATTATTAGATTTCATCGCACAGGAATGGTGGAGGAGGCTGTGACTGGAAACTAAAAGATGTCTCAGATCTCTTTGCGCACCGCACGGCACCGCAGGTTCCCGCCCCGCAGCTAATCATCCTGGCAATATTTGCTTGATCAGCCTGCACGTCTGCACGTCTCCGGTTCTTCCTGACATTTCTCTTCCCTGATTACCTCCTTTCTGCTCGTGGTCACCCTAAGGTTTGGGCTGCCCTGGACTTCTACGCTTCTGCGAAGACTCCTACAAACTTGCCGGTGCACGTCTGAGTGGGCTCTCCCTAGGCGGGTCTCGGGGCTGGCCAGGAGACCCTTTCCAAGCTGAGAAGCCCCGCAAATTTTTTGGCGTTCAGTTACAGAGCCCCTGCTTTATTTCAGTTCAGTCTGGGGAGGGGGGAGCACGGACCCAAGGATAATAAACAATGCTGCTTACTACAGATACAAACTGGGTGCCGAAAAGAACCATGTAGAAAAGCAAGCATTTTAACAAGTGACCAGATTTTCGGGGATGCCTTTGAAAGTGACTTGTAAAGCACAACCGTTGGCGTTTCTCTAAAAATTCAGAATTACACGGACAGACGTTTTCAGAATGTGCTGTCTGGAGCGGCATTTTATTTGTTGGCTTTTGCCTCTGGAGATCAGCCTGAGCTGTTGCTACCTGCCCACCCCTTGGTGCAAATTAATTGCCCCTGCATCTCAAGGCCCCTTTTACAAAGGAGGGTCTTCCAGGTGTAGAATACTGTGCTACCATTATTCCAGTTGCAAGCATTACCGACAGCACGGACTTTAGAGGTAGTTGCAATTTTATCAGGCGCTGCCATGTAATTTAAAGACACGAACTCTCTCCTTCCTTTACACACACACACACACACACACACACACACACACACACACACACGGGGGAGGGAGAGGAGAGAAAGCTTTTGGGTGCTGACTGCCAGTGGGGACCAAGGATTCCTGCTGGGTGCTGGTGAAACTGATTTCTCCTCTACCCGATGGCCTTGGTAAGGGCTTCCCATCTGCCCTGAATGTCCCCTAACAATGTCAGAAAATCTGCCTACAAATATTGGCACCGAGCTGCCGTGACAGGAGGTGCTGTTTTAAATAGGAGAGAGACTGCAGGGAGAAAAGAAAGTCACAACCTTCCTAAGGACCAGACTACCTGCCTCTAGTTCCCCAAGCCCAAAGGCAGACAAAGGGGGTGGGTAGAAAAGCCACTCTTCTGAGCAGAGGGAAGAATGTACTGTGGGTTCCTGCGACCTCCATTCAATTTTAGAAACTGTGTATATGCAGATGGGTCCCTGAGGACCAGTTGTTAAGCAGGGTGGGCATCTGACCCCTTGCCTCCTAAGCCCCACCTATCTCCCAGCTCTTGTTCAGATAAAGGCAAAGGAGAAATCTGACAGACGTTTAGCTCAGCTCTTGTGGGCAGTATGTTCCTTCTGTTTTTGTCCAAAGCTGGGGTGGGGGTGGGAGTCTGATTAGGGAAGGTCTGGATTCAGCCCTGGATCTTGAGACAGGATTCATCCTAGGGAATGGAGGTGTGGCTGTCACTTGGCCATGAATGTCCCAACCTTCAGTTATGTTCCTTCTGCCCCACCAAGGGCATTCCTTGTCCCTGGAGACGATTGTGGTGACAACTGTACCAGAGAAACAGCTGAAGGCCTTTCACGCCTCCCCCCAGTGCTGCATACACAAAACTCACACGTCATTTGTTTCCTGACTTTCTGTACTTGCCTTGGAGCTTGCTCAGCTGTCTCTGACTGACCCTCTCAGCACAGCCCATGGCAGTTTCTCCCAGGAAGCATCCTGTCTGCTAAGACCAAGCTCTCCTCCTCCTGCAGAGCAGGACTAAATTGGAGACAGGATCTCAGGCAGTTTTGGGTGATGAGCGGGTTGTCTCGACTTTCCCACAGTTTTTCAAATCACCTGGTCTCTGACTTATCGCTGTAAAGAAACAGAGGTGCAAAGGAAGGGTTCGACCTAAGGATGTGGAGAGCTGAGAGCAGGGTCCACAGAAGCTTCTGGATGTCTTGAGTGTGGAGTCCCTTTGCTCAGTTTGAAAGGGGTACAATAGCTGACAGTGAACTACTGTTTAGTGAGTACCAACCGTGAGCCAGAGCACATGCCATCCAGACACACTGCGTAAGTCAGCTTCCCAGAAACCCCCAACAAAATGTAAAAGATATGAAAGGAAGGCAGGCAGAAATCAAAATTCCTCAAATAACATAAAAGAACATAAACTGAAAGCAAAAGCCTCCAACTCTACTCTGTCTCCCAAAATAACATGTATAGCTTTCATTTCAGTGGCTGACTGCGTACCTGACAGATGTTATCATCACTGAATGAGCGAGGAAAGGAGGGCTCTCAAGCTAACACAACATGGCTACCTGTCTCCAGGCTTGGCCCTTCCCATCACTCTACAGGAGCTACTAAACAGTGATGCTGTGGGCAGCAAAAAGGTCTATGAGGTGAGAGTGAACACCAACTTTTTCTTTTTCTTTCCTTCTGTCCTATTCAGCAGCCAAAACTTGCTACATGTTTCAGAAGCTGAGACCATATTAATAATTACTCATAATAATTGTTTTCTTCCTAGGCCTTGGTGTAATTACAAACTGTCCTCCTCTAAGCCTCTGACCAAGACCCTAGGACTGCTTCCAGCCTGTGGTAGGCCAGCACTGGGCATGCCTATTCAGCTGCAGATTTCCCTGACTGTCCCTGAGAGTTGTTGGGAGGCTCCAATGAGAGGCAGGCAGGAGGCTGTGCTGCTTTTCAAAGATGTCTTTAGGATCCTGCATACCTGCATGCTGTTAAAACAATGGAGAAATGGGATCTTTCTTCTTTCTTTCTTTCTTTCTTTCTTTCTTTCTTTCTTTCTTTCTTTCTTTCTTTCTTTCTTGTGGGATGGTGGGGGTTGTTTTACTCCTAGAACTAGACTAGCCCCAGCCCGGCCTCAAATTCACAAAGATCTGTCTGCCTCTGCCTCCTGAATGCTGGGATTAAAGGTGACAGCCACCACACCCAGTGAATCTGGGGACTTTGCAAAAGGCTGTGCTTTTGGTGCTTCTTGGTGACAAAGGGAAAGGAGATGCTCTGTGGGAATGGGGGCACTGGGTCTCTGACATGGGAAGACTTTAGCACGTAGATGTCTTTCTGCTGAAGACAAGTTGGTTAGGACTTAGAGATGCAGGCGTATTGTACGGAGGGACTGGCTGAGAGCAGCTGAGGTACAGCCCGACAGATGTTTAAGTCCATCCCTTTAGTAAGTATCTACTACCAAAGGCTATTTATTCATAGACGTGTGAGGAAACACACCTGTAAGAGGTAGCAGCCTTCCAGAAACAATGATTCGTTACATTCCTATGTGTGTGTGTGGGGGGGGGGACGGATGGGTATATGCCAGTACCCACATAATGCTTGTTTTGTTTTGATTTAAAATAAAACAAAACCAAACCTTTGCTTTGCAACTTTCTTTAATTTGGGGGCCTGATGAGAAGATATGATAAGAAATGATAGGCCACTCACTGGTAGGGTCTCCTAGACTTAGCAGAGGAGCCACCATGGGAAGGGGCTGCCGGCCCTTCCTGCTAAATCCTGCAGCATGCACACATCTGAGACTGTGGGGAGAATCTGAGGACCTTTGGGAGGATGGAGAAGAGATGAAGGAGCCTAGGGAGTTGGCTGATTCCAAGAAGAAACTGTGGAAGTCAAGGGGGGAAAGACATCAACTTTCTTGAAGGCCCAGGCAGGCTTCAGAGCCCGCATTCAATGCTGGCCAGGACAAAGGATACTGCGCCCCCTGGTGTTAGCCTCACATCAGCTTCCCGAAAGCTGTGTGGAGACCAGCAGCCTAAACCAACCACAGAAAAGGTTCTGCTGTTTGCTAAGCTAGTTGGAGTAGAAGTGGCCTTTCTTTCTTAATTCTGGAGTGTAAGTAGAGATTCTGCTGTAGAGAGAGCAGGGTGTGTGTGTGTGTGTGTGTGTGTGTGTGTGTGTGTGTGTGTGCATGCGTGCTAGTTTGTTCTATTTGGTTTTCTTTGCATACAATTTAAGCTAACAGGCCAAACCCTGCTTAAAAGCAATCCCTTTAGATAGGTAGTACACTGGTCTGAAAACAACAGCCACTGCATAGTGGGTAATGTTCTGATGCGGGAGGCATCTGAAATTTCAGAACCCCTTGTTCCTCGACTCGAAAGCAAATGGTTTCGAGTTAGCTGGTCTAATGCTCCTTTAGGTTCCAGTACTGAATGCGCAGCCCACAGAACCATCTTTTCTCAGAGCCTTGCAAACGTGATTTGTTAACGTCTGTGCAGGTGCAGGCGTGTTTCAGCATCCAAAGGTTCCTGATTCTGAGCAAAGATTTTTAAAAGCGCAAACTGTATCTCTTCTCATCCCAGAAGCCCCTCACCCTCCAGTCTCACAGAAAGCTCAGCTAGAGAGCTGCCGAGCGAGCACCCCTCAGTCGCTGCTATTTCCTTTAAAAATAAAGTACTAAATGTTGTGCTGGAAATTCTGCTCAGTGTCGAGTGTGGTAGGTGCGAATGCATGCTTTAATTGTTCCAGGCACTAGACCAAAATGTCCCCCAGAATTAGCAGAGTTTTCAGCTTTAATCTGGCTAACATTTTTCTGCAAATAGGTATGAAGACCAGACTGAATTTTCATTGAAGTTTACAGCCATTCCTCATGTAGTCAGGTGATCAACCCTGAGGAAGAATTATGGCGCCACTGAGAGTTTTCCACTCCTCAAACCTGTATGTCCTGTCTCTAGCATGAGCAGTCGGTTATGCCTCACGGCAGCTCCTTCCTGCAGCACTGCTTCAACCGTGATCTCCATGTAATGGCCACAGTTTATTAATATCACTGTTTATTAGGCATCTCATGAATGCCCCGAGAAGATCACTTAAGCAGCAACCTTTATTTCTGTAGCTGTGACTAAAGTATACAGCTGTTGTCCCTCGTGAGAGTGTCACGGGTCCATACGCTGCCTGGAAGAACTGATCTCTCTCGGTAAGAAGTGAGCCAGGAAGAACAGCCCTTCACCTGGAGGAGATGGCCTGTGGCAATCCTGCCTTAGGAAGGGAAAGACACTGGGTGAGGAGGGTTTACCAGATGGCTAGTTCAGTGACTCAGAGTGCTATGTCCCCATTTAAAGGAAACAACCCCATTATGGGTTAAACTGCAGGCTTCCAAAATTCATGTTATAGCTCAGCTCTCCAGAGCCTCAGAATGGAGCTGGTTTTGGAGACAGATTCATTTATAGATTGGTTTATCTGTTTATTTATTGTGTGTATGCACTTAACGGAGGTCAGAGGTCAACTTCCAAGGGTTGGCTTTCCACATTTTCGGTTCTGGGGAATACATTCAGATCATCAGTCTTGGCAGCAAGCATCTTTACCTGCTGAGCCATCTCATCAGCCCCAGGAGAGAGGTTCTTTAGAGACATAATTATGTTTCAGTAAAATCAGCCTTAATCTAAGGAGACTGATGGGGTCCTGATAAGATGTTGACGCAGACATGGACAGAGCAAGACCACAGGAAGATACAAGGACAAGGAGACCAGGCACCAGCCAAGAAATAGCCTCCGAGGAAATCAACCCTGCTGATACGTTGGTCACAGGTTTGAGACTCAAGCTGTGAGGTGATAGATTTTCTTTGTTTTGTAGCATTTGATTAGGGCAGCTCCATCAAACCAACACAAGCTACTATCTGGGACCAGACAGTTATGTGCAGCCGTTTGGAGATGCAGATCCTGTGTCAGCAGATTTTCCAGTGTGAGCGTCTTTTATTTTTAAACTTCGGCAGGAGGTCTGGCCTTTCCAGGTGTGTAACATGAACAATCATACAAGATCCGTTACTTAGAAATGGCCCATGCTTGTCTGATGTTCTGCTGTCTCCATCTTCAAATTTTTAATTTCCAGCAACGATCTGGCCTTTTCATCTTTGACTAGGTCTCCAGACATCATGGAATTAGTGTCGTGGACAAATAATATGAATTTTAAGTAATGTGTGTGTTAAAATTATGGGTGCGGCCCCCCCCCCCACTTACCCAAAAAAGCCATGCCAGGCACTAGAGGAACCCTGGGATATTGCATTGAATTTTTTTGTTGTTAACTGGATTAAGATTTCCAATCCCTGGTCATCACTGGGAAAAGATTTATAGAACCTAGATTTACCAGGAGTGGAAGGAAAGTCACAAACATTTCTAGGTATGGCTCTCAGAAATGAACCAGTATTTTGTTTGTTTGTTTGTTTGTTTTTCTTAAAGTTAAGCCCCAAGAACTTCACACCACCACTATATTTTTTAAAAAACTAAAGTATTTTTTATCTCTGTGTGCAGGGTGTGCATATGTATGCTGTGTGTGCACACACATCTGTGTACAGGCCAGAGGCCAGGCGTCTTCCTCAATTTCTCTTTATCTTATTTTTTGAGACAGTGTCTGGCACTAAACAGAGAGCTCATCAATGGTCTACACTGGCTGCCCAAAGAACTCTGGAGATCTTCCTGTCTCCACCCTTAACCCCAGCCCTGAGATTACAGACACATGAGCAAGAAGACCCTGATACGGATACTGGGGATTTGAAATCAGGTTCTCAAGCTTGGGTTATGGTAGGTACTGTACCAACTGAGCTATTTCCCCAGACCCTCAGTGGAGACTTTGGGTATTAGGAGTGGAACGTTATGGTTTAAAAGGGTTACATGTAAAGTGTGACAGTCAAAGGTTAAAGATAGATTTAATTGTCAACTTGACATAACTCCTAGTCACATGGTGAGAGTCTCAATAATTGTCTACACTGGGATGGACTGAATACATGTCTGTAGGGGATTGTTTTAGTTAAGCTTATTGGAGTGTTGGACCCAGCCCAGGGTGGGTCACCCATTGCCTCAGCAGAGGTTCTGAACTGCGCGGAGTGGAGGAACCCAGCCGTGCAGAAGCAAGCTAGTGAACAATCCTCACTCTTTTTCTCCACTCTCGACTGGATGTCGGGGGACCAGCTGTCTTGGACTCCTGCTTGACTTCCACAGTGAGCGATGGTGACCTTGAACTGCAGGCTGCACAAAGCCCTTCCCTCACATTCCTTTTTGTCAGAGTGTTTTTTTTTTTTTATCACAGCGTCAGAAATGAAACTAAGACAAAAACTCTTCTCCTTCTATACTGACCTGTTCCGAGAATCCTCACGCAGTACCCACTGGGATGCATTTGGAGGTTTGAGCTAGAGGATCTGGTCAAACTGAGGCTGCCCGTGCCAGGACTACACAGCCTGAGCTACGTGCTATAGAGGAGCCGTGAGATCTTTCCATCTCCTAGAGCATGGCCTAGTAGGGGGTTATAATTTGGAAGAGAAACTTTACATCCCAGTGAAAGAAATGCTGTCATCAGTGAGTCAAGTCATGAGGCCGTTGAGGAGGCCCTGCCTTTCTGGCTATGCATTGATTTATAAAGCACACTGACAATAATACACTGGAATGTTTGGTCTGGAGGTCTGCTTTGCTAGTTCTATTTGTACCCAGCACTAACTGGAGAGTGTAAGTTTTAAAGGGAGTATTTCTTACGCAAGTTTTATGCATATTCCCTCCAGGGAGTAAGTGAAAGTCTGTTTGAGACACTCTGCATTTCTTGGAAGAAGGTTGCTATAAATTAATATAGAGCCCTCTTTTTCATTGCAGGTCCACAGGACACATGGGACGAGGCTTCGATGCCGCACCAGGGACAGAGTGAGGCTTTCATTGGCCTGTGTCAAAGAAGCTACTTCCACGCCTCTCCCCTGTAAATTCCCCAAAGTCTCTAATTCTGATTTCTTTTCATTCTTTCATACAGCTTGCATGCACAGCGCCCTTGGAAGAAGATTGTGATGGGCTAAAAGTCGTGAGGCTGTTGCAGGCAAGGCCTGGACTTGGTGCAGTGAAGGAAATTCCATCACACCTGCTCCCGAGTCTAGGAATGCCAAGTTAGCCAGCTCCCACTTTGCCCCAAGAGTCAGCCTCTCCTCCCCCATTACCAAGAATTTAAGGAAAGGGACGGATCCCATATTTAAGAGGCTTGAAATTGCATACATGACATTTCTAAGTTAAGTTATAAAATACAGCCCCCTTCATTGCAGGAAAAATAAAAAATGTAGTTAAAACTTATCATTTAAAAACCATTGCACTAAGAGAAATGGAAAATTATGTTGACATAAGATGTGTACAAAACTATTCCTCTCATCAGCAGGGCTGGGATATAGCTCAGTCATGGAGTGTTTGCATAGCAATGTGAATGGTCCAAGGTTCAATCCCCAGAACTGGGAAAGAAAAGGGGGAGGGGAGGAGGTATATTCACAGCCGCATTTCCAATATAGGCAGAAAGTGGAAAGAATCCAAACGCCTACCAATGAATGGATAAATGTAAAGTGGTATATCTATACAATGGGACACTAGCCAGCAGTAGAAGGGTATGATATAATAAAGATGACGGCACGGGTGACTTTTTAAACTTCTTCCTAAGTAACGGAAGACAATCACAAGGAAAGCACCTGCTCCATATTTCTGGAGTATATAGGCCTGCCTACATAGAGAAAGCAGAGCTGTGGTTGGCTGGGACTTGGAGGGAGGGACTGAACTTTAGGAGACAGCAGAGTGGTGATGAAAATGTTCTTGAATTAATTGAAGTGGTGGTTGGACCACTGGATAACTGCATTTAAAAAAAACACTGAATTTTATTTGTAAATGGGGAAATTGCATGATACATTGATTATATCTCAATAAAGCCTTTAATATTTTTTAAACACTACTTTAAAACCTAGACTGTCTTTCTTCCTTTGAATCTAACTGCCTTCTGATAAATGTATCCAAAATTAAAAGCAGATCCTACAAGCAGAAATGAGAATGTATTAAAAAGATCACTGGGTTTCTTGGAGAGATTCTGACTTGAGCATTATTGAATACCCACAATGCTCATATCTACTTTTGAATATTTCATTGATATAAAGTCATTAAAATATATTTTTTATGGGGGCTGGAGAGAAAAATGGCTTATTGTAGTTAAGAGCATGTACTGTTCTTGCAATCGGCCATCTTAGTTAGGGTTTCTATCACTGTGATGAAACACCATTACCAAAAGCAAGCTGCGGAAGAAATGACTTATTTGGCTTCTCTTCCACATCACAGTCCATCACTGAAGGAAATCAGAACAAATCTCAAGCAGGGCTGGACCCCGGAGGTAGGAACTGATGCAGAAGTCATAGAGGAATGCTGCCTACTGGTTCGCTCCTCATGGCTTGTTCAACCTGCTTTCTTATAGAACCTGGGACCACCAGCCCAGGGATGAACTGACCCACAATGGGCTGGACCCTCCCCCACCAATCACTACTAATTAAGAAAATTCCCTACAGCCTGATCTTATGGAAGCATTTTCTCAGTTGAAGTTTCTTCCTTCAATTAACACTAGTCTGTGTCAAGTTGAAATAAAACTAACCAGTGCAACCGACCTTTTGTCAGCCTGGCACACAAACATATCACCATTGAGACATAACTGTTCCTTTCTTGTTCTTCCCCAAGAGCACACATTAATCTCAACATTATAATATGAACAGTCCAAACCCCAAGTCCCACAGTCTTTAAAAATTCAATCTCTTTCATATAGCCAGTCTCTTTAAAAATCCAGTCTTTTAAAATTCAGTCTCTCAACTGTGGGCTCCTGTAAAATCCAAAGTAAATAGTTTCTCACATCAAGAGGGAAGACCCAAGGCACAGTCAAAATCTGAACGAAGCAAAACTAAACTCCCACAGTATAAATAACTTAATGGCCAATGTCTGGGATTCACTCACAGTCTTCTGGGCTCCTCCAAGGGGTTAGGGTCACTTCTCTGGCTCTGCCTTCTGCAGCACACAAGCTTGTGGTCCAGGCTCCCGCTGGCTTTCCTGCTGCTGTTCTTGGTGGTTATCATGGTACTGACAGTCTCTGCTGCTACTGCTCTACACTTTCATCAACAGTCTCTCTTGGGCTCTCTCCGTGGTGCCAAACCTCAATTTTCCTCCATGACCCCTTTAATTCTGGGATTCAACTGCTACCGAGGCTACACCTTCACCAGTGGCCTCTTCTGGTCCCTCACAGTTCCAAGCTACAGCTGTCCTCCATGATCCCTTCATGCCTTCAAAACCGGTATCACCTGGGTGCCGCTTACATTACCAAATTCAGCATGAGGTACAACCAGGGCCGCTTCTGGAACAACTTCCTTATGTTCTGAGTAAACACTTCCCAGAAGATTTCACCTCGATGATGCTGGTCTCTTCTTAATCACCACTAATTTCTTAGCTCCAGAAGTTCAGTTTCTATTGTCCCAGTTAAACAAAGGTTTTACTTTCTTGGTTCTGGTATTCTGTTAATTACAGCCAATTGATTCTTCAGCCCCAGCTAATCAGAACCACAAATTCTTAACTTAAAATGCCCAGTAGAGTCTTTGCTTTCCCCTCAAACTTCACAATGCAGGCCTCCACCATCTGTACTGCTCTGAGGATTCTTATCTTCCAACTTTCTAGAGCACAGCCCACTGAGCTCTCAATACTAATGGCTTTTCTAGCTCAAAGTTTCAAAGTTTGTCCACAATCTCCCCCGAAACGACGTGGTCGGGTCTGTCACAGCAATACCTCACTATTCTGGTACCAACTTGTCTTAGTTTCTGCTACTGTGATGAAACACCATAACCAAAAGCAAGTTGGGGAGGAGAGGGTTTATTGGGCTTATACTTCCACTGAAGGAAGCCAGGACAGGAACTCAAGCAGGGCAGGAACCTGGAGGCAGGAGCTGGTGCATAGACCATGGAAGGGTGCTGCTCACTGACTTGCTCTCCATGGCTTGCTCAGCCTGCTTTCCTATAGAACCCAGGACAATCGGCCCAGGTGTGACTGCACCCACAATGGGCTAGGCTCTCCCCCATCAATTACAAAATTTAAAAATGCCCTGCAACCTTATCTTATGGAGTCATTTCCTCAATTAAGGTTCCCTTTTTTTATTCAACTCTAGCTTGTGTCAAGTTGTCATAAAGTAGCCAGGACAAGTCCTGAGTTTAGTTCTTAGCACCCATGCTGGATGGCTCATAACCACCTGTAACTCCAGCTCTGGAGGATCCATGTCCTCTCCTGTCCTTCACAGGCACCTTCACTTATATATGTGCACATACTCAGACATACACATATGCACATAATTAAATACAAAATATTTAAATATATATAAGACATGCATATATTTAAATGATTCTGAAAGTGATTTACTTGGGTTTTCCTGTCCCCTTCTTTAGGTATTAACACCCCAACCTTACCTAAAAGAATGATAACCCCATTTTCAGTTCACATGCTATGGCTGTTGTTGACCAACTGCCCACCCCCAGGCTTGATGACTCAGGCTTCATCACTTGGTATATCCTGTCGAATGGGATGCTGACTGATGCTGCCTCACATTGACCCATATGAATCAGTTGGTAAACAGAGAACTCTTGAGCTATTTGTTACACTAAATTGCCATAGCAATTCAAAACATATAAAATAATAAACTTAAAAGTCTTAAAAGGTGCAATCCTCATGCCTTCTTCCTTATCATTTCGCTGCATTTTATCACCACCTGAAATCTTGAGGTTACCAGCACCAATTGGCTCTATAGGTGGAAGCACTCGGAATCCCATAGTCAACGGCTTCCCCTCAGTAGCCTGGAGTTCATCATGGGGGCAGTACTGACAGAATAGACCAGTGCTGTTGAGTAGGGCTCCCCTTTTCTGATGAGGACATTATGAAATATTTGCCAGCTCTACTGGGTGGCCCCCTAAAGTTAATTCCACATCCCGTTTCCCAGAACGTGTGATCACAGCCTCATTTGAAAACAGACCTTTGTATCTGTAATTACATTAAGCATTTTCATGAGATAGCCTGCATTATAAGACTAGGAGAGGGCAGGGGGACACATCCACGCAGAGGAAGTGAGGGAGGAGTGTGATCACAGAGACCGAAGTTAGAATGAAGTTGTTGCCAGAGCCACCATAAGCTGGTAAAGACAGAAACCAAATCTTCCCTCTCGTATCTAGAGGCCGCACAGTTCCACAAACTCTGTGATTCCAGATCCCCGCCATCCAGAAACATGAAAAATAAATTTCTGTTGTTCTAAGTTGCTCAGATTTGAGCAGATACACGAGAATGCCATTGCAGTCTTGTCCTGTGGCGTGGGGGTGAGCACATGGCTCAGTGCAGCCCAATGGGAAGCCAGCTTCCCCTGGGAAGCAAGCACTCCTTCTGGGGAGGTCTGCTGGGAGCTTTCACCCGGCACCACAGTGCTCAAGACAAACCAATGCAGAAATGGGAAGTCGAGGCTCAGAGGGAAGCCTCTGCCAGTGTTGGTAAGAACATGTATTAAATGACTGAGCTAACTTCTTTTTAAATCAATTTCCTAAACAACAATGCACTAATTTTGGGGAGTATCTTTAAGATGTTTATTTACACAGAACACTGGAAATGTTTAAATTGCTACATTTTTATTGATGTGATAAGCAGTATTAAGTTTTTATTACGGAGTCCATGATTTTTGGACCGTCCTAAGTTCGTGTAATTTAATTATTTTTGCCTAAGGAGAAGTTACTTAAAATTCATTTAAATACCCAGAATCCTTTATGAGCTAATCTTTAAATGCCTTTACAAATCATACAAAACTATTTGGGTACTAAAGTGCAACTTAGAGGCAGAGTGTGTGCATCATGGTTTGAAAGAAAATGGCCCCCAAAGAGAGTGGCACTCTTAGGATGTGTGGCTTTGTTGGAGTGGGCGTGGCCTTGTTGGAGGATGTGAGTCACTGTGGGGACGGGCTTTGAGGTCAGCTATGCCCAAGCTATGCCTAGTGTGACAAACAGTTCAGTTCCTGTTGCCTGTGGGTCAAGATGTAGGACCCTCAGCTCCTTTTCCAGCACCATGTCTGCCTGCACTCCATCATGTCCTGCTATGATGCTAATAGATTAAACCTCTGGAACTGCAAGCCACCCCAATTAAATGTTTTCCTTTATAAGAGTTGTGGTCATGGTGTCTCTTCACAGCAATAGAACCCTAACTAAGATAGTGTGAGAGAAGTCCTTGGTTTGACTCCTTTAACACATGCACACACACACACACACACACACACACACACACACACACACGCACATATACACAAATAATAAAAGAAACAGTGGGAAATGGGTTTTCAGAGGAAGATATTAAAGTATTTAGACTTTTTTTTTTACTGACTAAAATATTATATGCCAGAAATAAAATAGAATATTCTTAAGAACAAGCAAACAAACCACATTCTGCAAATGAAGGATTTTTCTAAGGCCATAAAACATATATTGATACAACAATAGTATTAATTCAAATTACCTTTCAGCCACCATGATGTTCCAGATGAGGACTGTTTATTATGAAGCTAAAGGAAATTGGTAGAAAATAAAAACTTAGCTTTAGAACTTCCTATCCCACTCCACTCCCTGTGTTTATAAAGTTTCACAGTAACCTTGACTGGCCTGGATCTTGCTGGACCAGGCTGGCCTTGAACTTGCAGAGATCCACCTGCCTCTGCCTCCCAAGTGCTGGAATTACAGGAGTGTGCCACTGAGGCCCACGATTCCTCATTATGTAGTCGCATTGTAGCCTAGAAAACTGCAAACACATCAGGTCTATCAACAGCAAAGGTAGACAGACCCAAACAAGTTTTACAGAAAAGACAAGAATACAATTTTCTTTCCACTAACAGAAAAACACTTTAAAGTATTACTCATTCTCAACAACTCTGGTTAAGGGCAACCCTGCAAGTTTGCCCTCACCCCCACCCTCCCACTAAAGCTAAAAAAAGAAACTCACCACCAAAGTTGAAATATAAAGAACTGGAAAAATCAGTGATTTGTTCCTTGATGGTAACTTCACAGCAAAGATATAAGTGTTTCTTTACACTAAATTGTTTTCTTCATGTGGAAACGGCTGATAGAAATCTAGGGATGGATATAATTAAGTACTGTGTGGCTCCTACTCCAAAATGCCCCTTTTCTTTTCTTTGAAGTCAAGCAATTCAACATTTGCCCGGGAACTGGAGTTGAGGGCCAGAGTTGGGCCCTAGAGACATTTCAAAGCTGCCTAGACAAAGGCTCAGAGTGACCGCACTAGGGAACCATGCTGCCTTGGACCCAAATCGAAATTGATGACCTAATATATCTTTCCCAGCACTGACGGCCACAGTTTTATGAGCATCAAGAGCTGGGCGTCTGCCATTGTCAACAAACAGAGCTTCTCTACGCACAGACACCGAGCACCCCAAAGGCATGCTGCAGTCTCTCTGGGCCTAGAATGTGGTCTCTAGCTTTTGCCACATGGGGGATAAATCTCTGTTTTGAAGGATGGTCCTTCAAGGATGGGAGTTGCTCTTCCATCTTATCTTGGCTGCAGAACTCTGAGCCACAGCAGCGAGCTCTCCCTGAAACACCTAGGGTGAAGATAATGAAGCTTTGGTTAATGACTCTTCCTTCCCAGGGCCCCTCCCCAAACCTGGAACCTAATTGTGTGTTTGGGATTTTGAATCCTCTTTATTGAGTTCTCTTAATTGTATGACGATTGAGCCCCCTATATGGGGACCTCTTAGAAAAAGTACATGAAAATTTATCTTGATGGAAGCATAAAAATAAAACACTGGGTTGGAGAAATGGTTAAGAGCGCTTGCCACTCTTCCAGAACTTGAGTTCATTTCCTAGTACCCATGTGGGGAGGTTCACAGTTGCCTGTACCTCCAGCTCCAGGGACTTTAACTTCCTCTTCTGGCCTCACTGACACACTTCCACAGATCTGCTATGTGCACACAGGAACATACACATACACCTAAACATGATTAAACATAAATATCTCTGTCTTTACCTCTGGAACGTCCCCATCAGCCTAAGTCTCCTTAGTTTGTCTCTGGTTATCAGTTGTACTTTCTTAACTACAGCATCAAGTCACAAAGTAGCCAAAGTCCAAGTTTATCCACATCAGCTCCTCGCAGAGAGGATTTCCTTCTGGAGTAATGCTTGCTACAATGGCTCATAAACTCTGAACACTGAAAGAACTTTCATGCATGTTCTTCCTTTTAGCTCTGTGGTCTCAGTGATCCAATGTCAGCTCTGCTTGCTTGCCAGTAAAGTCAATAGGTTTGGACTAGGCTTCCAAACTTTGCAGTGAGGGCTCTCAGAGGACCAAGCTGTAGGAATGTTGGTGGTTATTCTGATTACAGAAGCGATGCTGGATACCTATGCATGCATGTGTATGTGTGTGTATATATATATATACATATATATATACACACATATATATATGTATATATATGCACACAAAAAAGTAATGCAAAGAAAAACTATACAGCATATAAAGTGAAAATCTATAATCCTACATAGCTAAGAAAAGCAGTTGAATTTTTTTTCAAGACACACATTAACATTTTACAAAATGAAGATTTCTATTCTCTACGCAACAGTGTGTCTCGGGTGTTCTCTCATGTCGTTCTGTAGAAAAGATCTTTTAAACGTTTTAATGGTTCCATCATACTGCACTGTATGGCCAAACTGTATTTTCCTTAACCATTTTCCTGTGAGTGCCCGTGGGCTCTTTCCAGGCTCCCTGAAACACTTTTTCTTACAAGCGTCACGTTCCCCTTGAACACTTTCGAACAGTTGTCAGCAGATTTCTCCACGATGAATTCCCAGCAGGTGAGTTATTATCAGGTCAAGAGTTTGAGCATTCCATTTTAATAGCTGTCATCAGATTGCCCACCAATATTTTTCTATCTATTTACACTCCTTGTGAAGGTGAAATGCTTTTCTCTTCTACTCCCTGAGTGACACAGAAGACCAGTAAGCTGGGGAGTCTGAGAAGTCCAGTAAGCTGGGGAGTCTGGAGTGGGTCCAGAGTAAAGGGATTCAGTGGAGGTTTTTGTCATTGTTGTTGTTTGGGGTGTTTGTTTGTTTTGGCCTTTGTCAAGAGCTAACAAAGACATCAAAAGTGTCCTCTTTCCTTCATGAACGCTGCTCTGGGGGAGCTAGCAGCTGGACAGATCGCTAGTCAATTAATAGGTTAATTAAAAAAAGAAGTTACCACTTCTTACTTGTCTCTGGGTACAGCTACTAGACAACTTATCGGAGAGTAAACAGGAAAGTGTACCACACGTGGACTGCTTAGAAACGGAACTGGTACAGGAGTGCAAACTGATCTGAGCTTTGGCCTATGGTTTTGACTGAAGCAACACACTTTGACCTAACAGCATCAGCAGGTTTACATCTGAACAATTCTTCAATTTCAGCCTTATGTCTGTTTAATCCAAGTAGTCTGAAATAAAATCTATTATTTTCAGGCACATGAAAAGAGATCCTTTAGTGAATGTGAATGACAGGGTCTGCCGACTTGTGATCTAAGGCTGTTTAATGGTTGCTGTGTTTATACCTCGGGCAGCAGGGACTGTGCAGACACCAAGAGAGGATGGAGAGGCCATCCCGTCAGGAAAACTGAGGTGCTGCTCTCCAGAGCCTTGGGTTTGTGCTAGAGAGAGAAAGGTTGACAAAGGAGTAGACAGCAGGGGCTACTAATTCCACTAGAGCAGATTCACAGTGACCTGCCTATTGAGAGAGTAGTTTAATCTGGAGCAGGCTGGCTTCCTGTGTTCCACAATTGTGAAGTAGACATGTAACAATGAGAATGTCACAGCAGTGTGGGCTACTAACTAACACTAAAGGCAAATTGCTTTGCCTAACCTTGCACATGCTGAAGGCTCAGTAAATGTTTGGTATTTTTATTAGAAAAGATTTTGTTTTGAAAAGGGGTTTAGCTTCTTTAAAAAAAAAAACCTAAGTTTTGAAACCACCAATTTGTTTCTTGTCATCTCTAAAATGAGGCAATTAGTGCATTTTATTTATTTCTTACTTCCCAGTGCAAGGGAAGTAAGACCCTATCTTAATTTTGTGGACAGGGCTAGAGGTGCTGAGTGAACCACCCTCCCACACACCAAAAGGCTCTGCTCTGCCACTAAGGTGGCCAAAAGATGGCTGCTCTAGCTTCATATCCACTGCTTCGTAGAAACATGATGGGAGAAATGTTTGGTCTGCCCTGTGGGGCAAGATTCACTCTGAGACTTGAAAAAGAACCTTGTTAGGCCTTAGAAATGTTCTTCTGATGACATATTTTCAATAACTCTACGAACACTTGAAAGGACTTCAGAAATAAACTCCTACTTCCTGAGACTGACTGAGTTTTCTAGGCTTGGCCAGACATCTTTAAAAGGAAGAATTCGTCCTACAGACGCATGCTCTTATCAGCCCTTTCTTAGGAACGTTTGTCTTTGTGTAGGGGAAGATTTCAAGTCTCACTAATGAGTCACAGACCCAAGGCAGGAGGGAGAGCGTGTCTAGCCTTTTCCTTTCTGACTGGTCTACGAGGAGACCAAAAGCTATAGAGTGGAGTAAAACCTCCCAGACTGCATCCTTTCTACCCAGGAAACTCCTTCAGTGCCAGTCACTGCAGCAGCCCGAGAGCCAGACATGGGTTTAGGGAGGGGCTTCTCTGCGTCAGGGACACTCAGGGTCTGTGGTCGACTTAGGAACAAGTAGACATAAAAACTGTAGAATTAAGGGATGAAAACATCATTTAATGAAACCCCGCCCTCCAGACGCTCTTGATCAAAGTCTGTGCTTGCACTAAGACAATCGATCTGCAGTTGCATACATAAAATTTTGGCAGCACTCTGTCCTCAGTGCTTTCAACAGAGGCTTTAGCCCCTGAGTCTGGGCATCGTCCCAGAACTCAGATCCAGTTGCTTTACGCATACCAGAAGACACACCACCGCGGCTGAGGCCCGTGCAACCACTTTCTTTTAACCTCGCGTCTGTGAGAAATTACTTTCCAAAAACATAAGTGAAACCCGATGTCTTCTCTGGGTGGTTATTTTTGCGCCTATGAAGTCAATAAAACTCTCCAGATTTATTAGACAGCCCTGCTGCGGAAGACAAGACCACTTCCTATTCCCTAGCGGAAATGTGGGCCTTTCCTTTCTCTAACTTTCTTACCACACATTTTTTAATTTTATTCATTTCTTTTGCTTTTTTCCCCCAGAAAACTTGTCAGAACTCTCAAAGATAAGTGACTTGGTCTGTACTACATTTCCAGCCTTTTGCTTCCAAGAATGAGAGAGCAAACACACCCTAGGATTCTTGGGCCTCTCTTCTTTGCCTCCCATTTCAGAGGGCCATCTTTGTGCTAAAATAGGCAAGGAGCTTTGTGTCTCTCCTTCTATTGTGTTAAACAGCAAGCACAGCACCTAGCAATAAGCTATCCTCCTGTGAGAGACCAGTAGCCCTGGGCCAGTGGCCATGACAATGACTGTCGCCTTCAATTCTCTTTAGGGCAACAGTTTTTACTGAGACCTTTTCCTTTGTCACTGCATTGAAAGGGAGGGATGCAAGGTGGTGAGGCAAGATCAGGCTCTCAGGGGGAGACACAAATGCTAATGAGTGAAATCCATTTGATGTGGCAGGCTCCACAACGAACAGTCTAGTAGGGACACAGATTCAGGCAGGAATGGTCATGAAAGGCTTCTCAGATATTCTGATATATGTGTTTAAAGAAGAGTAGGCATTTGTTGACTGAACTAGGGAGGTCACAATAGGAAGAGGGGGCCATGCGTGCTGACAAAGGACCAGTGCTGTGAAGCTGCCTGGCACAATTTGGGGTCTCAGAAGCTGTGAACAGGGAATGAATGCCAAAAGACTATGAGCAACCTGTGTTCACATATGAAGGTGGGAATTGTCTTAGACAATGGGCAACTACCCCTGGCGGTTAGCTTTGGAGTCACTGTGGCGTCATAATAAACTAGAGAGAGGGCTAACAGCTAAGTGCTGTGGGACTGAGGCTCAGCCAGCAAGGAGAGAGGGGAGAGGGAATGGCTTGAAGGATTGCATTTTGAATGGAAATTACTTCCCTAAATGTCTTCATTTTAAGTTGCTGAGTCAATATATATTTTTTTCTCTATATTCTTCCCAAACTGACTTGAATTGGGAAGACATTCCTTGGTTAAATCTTGGGCCACCAGTTCTGGCTGTGCATCAGGGAATGGCAAAGTTGCCACTGTGTCAAGACACACAACAGCTCTGCTTCCCTGGTCTAGTCATGGCCACTCGCACGTAGAGAGCTTTGTGTCAGAACTACCAGCCCAAGTTTCAGCGATCTTCCTGCTGTTGTGCCAGTGGATCTCTGTTTATCGAGGCTGTTAGGAAAGGGGCCTTGTTGGTATACTCATCGGAGTTTGGCAAAGCAGAATATATTAAAGTATGTCCTCAGATGACCGTGTGCTTGCTCTCTAAGAACTTCAGCAAAGCACCCCTACTGTTTCCTCAACTGTATAATGGAACAGCATTGATAGCTGTCTCAAAGGCTTGGTATGAAGAATGAGTAAGAATACAATGATGTATCATGAAGGGCCTGCTTGTCGGGGTTTCTGTCCTGCCTGGTTCCCATAGCCGTTTAGCCCCAAAGAAAATCACACAGAGGTCTCCAGAGGATTATAAACTGATTGGCCCATTAGCTCAGGCTTCGTATTAGCTCTTATAATGTATATTGACCCATTATCCTTTTCTATGTTAGCCACATGGCTCAGTATCTTTTTCAGCGGGGCAGGTCGCATCCTGCTTCTTCCGTGGTCTGGGGGCTTCCTGCTTCCCAATTCTCCTCTTCTCTTTGCTCCACCTCTACTTCCTGTCTGGGTTGTCCCACCTATGCATCCTGCCTGGCTAATGGCCAATCAGCATTTATTTAAAACGTAATTGACAGAATATAGAATTGTCCTACGCCACAATGAACTGATGAGAATTAAATGAAGCCAAACTACAAGCTGCTTTCCATAAATAAGCTGTAGCAATGTCTCAATGCTCTCTGCATCAAGCATTGTATCTCTGCTTAAAGAGCTTCTGATGAGTACATGACCATCACCTTGCTTGTGGCCACCATAGTCTTTGCACCAAAACCAACTCTCATGCCCTTCTCCCTTCGTGGAGTCCTTTCCCTCCTCCTCTCTTCTGACTCAAGAACAGTTGAGTGTGCTTGTCGTATATTTCTAACACTTCTTATTGAAATTGTGTGCGTATATGTATATATATTTGTATATATATAAAACACAGTCTATAGAGTGTTAAGGTCAAGACTACCCTACTCATTAATGGAACTCCAATTCCAACACATAGATAGCTAACCCTTCTAAATTCGAAAGAAAAGAGCACATTCATTTTCTTAAAAATCCAATGAACCATGCCAGTGGTAAGGAGCCAAGCCATATAAAAGGTAAGAAGTTTGGGGCTGCTGATCCATAGGACTATGTGAGTTACAGGCTCTGCTTTAGACAAAGCTTTGCTTAGCTTCAGACACAGCCCTGCTCAACAGCAAAGGTAAAGAACAGCTGTGACAAGGAGAGGTCAGTTTTAGGACCAAATAAAGCAAGAAATCCAGGACTAACCAGATAACTCCTCACAGTGCTGTTTCTTTAGACTTGGAGAGTGTTTTGAGAGGCAGCAAGTCACCTTCACCACGGGACATTCTAAACCCCTTTATCTCTGGGAATTCCCACCCTCAGAGGACCACCCTTTTCCTGCAGTTGTGCAATGACCTAGTTATCTTTTGAACTTCCTCATCTTTCCTTCAACATCAGCTTTGGATGTAATGTTTCACTTGTCTGCCATAGGAGAACAAAATTACTGTAAAGAACTATCATTACAGTTGAACTGTTACTGCTGGGAGATGGTTAACCTGTGTAATGCCTGCTGCACAGGCATGAGGACTGGGCCTAGATTCCCAGCAGCCATGTAAAAAGCTGGATGTGGTCACATGGGTTTATAGCCCCAGAGATTTGGAAAGGGGACAGAGACAGGCAAATCCCTGTAACTCATTGGTTAGTAGCCATGCCAGATCAATGAGAGCAACTGAGGAAAACCAGATGTCAACCTTTGGCCGACACACACTTTTGTATAGATTCACTGAGAGTCTCTCTCTCTCAGAAAATCCCCTGGAGAAATGGCTCAGCAGTTAAGAGCAGTTGCTGCTCTTGCAGAGGACTTGTTCCATTGAGGAAAACAGGTTATCAACCTCGGGCCTACACCTACTCTTGTAAACATGCATATACCTACAGAACTTTAATATAAAAATTCCTGTCCCTGCTTCTGTGATGTCTGCGCATCCTCTCCAGGGGTTTCCATGGTACAGTGGGACCAGTGTTAAAGAAAGTCATTTTCACTTGGTGGGGAATGGAGCTCCAGGGTCCAGCTCTGACTCTGACCCCCACCATTTGCATGACCTTTGGGCAAATGGCTTCTGCTTGACTACTATCCTCTGTCTCAGAAACGGAAACATTCACAAACTCGGGATACCTACGGCATGTTTGTTCCGCCCAACAGCATTTAAACGAGGCAGCAGACAACTGTATTGGGAAATTATGCAAGAAGTCAGAAGATCCGGCCGTGTGAGCTCACACCCTGGCTCCATTCACAGCAGCGGTCTCCTCTGACAAGGCTTGGATGCTCCTGGATCCAGTGGGCTTCTAACTTTCTATTGCCCTGTTGTCAGCTTTGCTCAGACACTAACTATCACTGGTTATTTGTCAATGCCCCTGTACTGGGAAAAACTGAACCTATTTAACCAGTAAAATATGGGTAGTGTCCTCTGTGAGAGAGTACGCTGGGAGTGCTCTGGTCTGCCTGCCCCAGGTGGTCGTGAGAGGCCCTGGAGCTGCCCGGGGAGAACAGAGGGTGGGCATCGCCGGACAGGCTTCCAGCGGCATCTGTACACCATGATGCCAGCAGCATATGGACCACCCGCCATCTGACAGCCCGCCTGGCCAGCATTGCTGACTCCTCGGAGTCCAGAATCTCTGGATCCCCAGGTCTCTTTTTGAAAGTAATAAGAAGAGAGAAAAGTAGGGCAAAATAATCCTTCTCGTCGTGGTCGCTTTGTTCCTTTACCAACTGGCCTCTGCGCTTATGAGTTTGATTTCCTGGTCCTAACCAGACTATAACTCCTTTAAAATGCTACTAATTTTAGTCATTTTATAAACAGAGTGAAAATTCTGCAAATAACGTTGAAGAAAAGGCACCATGCAGATTTTATACCAGATCTAAAACACTAAGAGAAATAACACCACCATCAATAAATTATCCATTTCTTTGTTAGGCGTTTCAGTGTGAAAAAACACTCAGATATTCTTCTTCTTTTCATTTTTAATTTAGCCATGGCTATTTTTCAAATGGAATTAATGGCCAAAATCTAGCTTCATTCTCTAATTACAGTAAGAGACACGAGACAAGAGGATCCAGACACTGACCCGTCTTGGCTCAGATGGCTCTGGGCAGTCTTACTGTGTGCTGGCTTAGTACCTGGGGCCAGGAAACATCTGCTGTAACATGCGGTCCAGCGGGTGCTCTGCTTAATTATAAGATGGCATTGCAGTGTCCCTTTGAGCTGTCTGGCTGTGGCTCCTTATGCCTCTCTATCAAGTAAAGTGCAATTTTTGATGTTCTGTGAACTGAAGGAAATCTCCAACTCAAGGGTGGAATCACTTTGAGAGTGAAAAAAGTTAAAACTTTACCCCCAGGAAAAGGTTGAGGACAGACAAAACAAAGACACATTTCTGACAGCCATTGAGAAGCTGGGGTACCTCTGTGCTTTATCTGAGCAGTGGGGACCAATTCAAAAGTGATTCACACTTCTAGAAGCCTGTGCTTTGGGCTCCCTCCTCTTCCAGGGATCCTGTTTGGAAGGACAAGCACAATGAGAAGCACAGGGACACCGCCAGTCCACCTTGAGTTACAAGACCAGCTTCTGTAGGAAGGGTCTGGGCTCAGAATTTATTCCCAGTGGCCTTACCCAGGCATACTACAGGGGCATGCTCACTAGCGGCAATGAACCCTCTCCTTCCCAGATCCCCTGTGCTGATGCGAGCAGCAAGACCCCTGTTGGCAAAGCCTGTTTAGGAATATTATGTCCCATAATCACTTCCAGACCATTGGTATATTTTTGATTTACATCATGTTACAAAGGAAGAAGTCCTAAGAATATTCTTTTCTAAATTTTCTTCAACTGTTTAGATTCATTGCCAGTTATTTTTGTTTGTTTGTTTGTTTGGTTGATTGGTTTTAGTTAAGGGGAAGTTGCATGTTTTGAAATGGCAATTCTTGTTCTTTCATAGTTTCTCATAGGGAAAAAAAGAGATGTATGTATGTACGGAGTGTGTCAGTGTATGTGTGTGTGTGATGTATATGTGTGTGGTGTGTGTGTGAGTGGTGTGTGTGTGGTATGTGTGTATTTGTACGTGATATATGTGGTATGGTATGTATTGTGTATGGTATGGTGTGTGTGCACGTGTGTGTGCATGTGTGTGTAATATGTGTATGTGTGTGTGTGTGGTGTTGTAAAGGAAGGAAAGAGGTAGCATGACCTTTGTGGTTCTGTTAGGACAGAAGTCGACAGACTCAGGGCCTCCCACCTAAGGTTTGGAACAGGCTTGGCAAGGGAAGCCCTGTAGTAGGCTTTTTTTTTACTGCCAACCCCCAGATCATAACACAGAGACTTATTATTAATTACAAAAGCTTGGCCCTAGCTTAGGCTTGTTTCTAGCTCTTATAACTTTAATTAACCCATTTCTATTAGGCTCCTACATGTCCTGCTTCCTCTGTGTCCACCTGGCGACCCTGCCGTTCTTCCCCGAGACCTCTCTGTCTTCAGAAGTCCCACCTAACCTCTTCCTGCCTAGCTATTGGCCATTCAGCTCTTTATTAAGCCAACCAGAGTGACACATCTTCACACAGTGTAAAGGGATACTCTGTAACAAGCCCCACGTTCGTTTTAATCATGCCCATAACATGGAGAAGCAACAGAAGGGTTAAGCCCCAGAGCAAGGAAATATCTCTGACTCAGAAAACAAAGGAATACTTGCATATTTGGGAAGATGATATCAGATCAGCCTGTGGATTTCAAGTAATCATGCAATATTATGATCACCACTGGGTATGGAATATTGCTCTTTTGGTATCTCTGTGTCCCAGGGTTGTGCACTCAAAGGGCCCTGTTCAACTTGGTATGTCAGGATTTTGAAGAAAAAATTATAGTAAAATATTTTTAAAACATTGGGGCCTTACGTGAGCTTTGAAAAATCTTTTTGTTAAAAATGTGTTTCCTATTTTGTCCCTTTTCTTCTTTTTCTTTCTTTTCTACCCCCACCCCACCCACAACCATTATTTGAGCATTCTGTGCCTGTCCTTTGCAAAGGAATGGAGGGAGGATTTTTCAAAGACTGTCTATAACTCAGCAGCATGCGTTTAGAGTGTGGAAAGTCATAATGGATCTGCCTTCTGTGGGACACCCCACGTGGGACATAAACAAGCAGGAGAGTTCATTTGTGTCTTAACTTCACCTCCAGCAATTGTAGAGACTGTCACACTAACTGAGATAATGTCCCCGAGAGTCATCTTGTGAGCAAATGATTATTAATTGAGGTTCCTCAGGATTGAAAGACAGCTCCTCAGGAAAAGTGGGAACTTTGCTAGGCTATAAGGAATTGAAGAGTCAAGGTGTGGAGTAACTCAAAAGATGAAGCGTCTCTTAAAATCAGACTTAATTAAAGGTGAAAAAGACAAGCCAGACACAATGAAGGGCACAGGGTAGGGGCCCTTATGCCATAAATTTTTAAGATTTATTTTTAAGTGTGTGTGTGTGTGTGTGTGTGTGTGTGTGTGTGTGTGTGTGTGTGTGTGTATGTGTGAAGTGTAGATATTCTTGGAGGCCAGGAAAGAATACCAAGTCCCCAAGACCTGGAGTTACAGGCTGTTTGGAGCTACCTGACATGTCCTATGATCCTAACCACTGACCTACCTCTCCAGGCCTTGCCATGATATCTCCTATCTTTCAAAGAAAGTAAATAACTGAGTTAGTTAGAAATTGTGTTTAGTTGTCAATGGCAAGGCTTGATTAGTTACATTGGCTTAAAGATAGATACATTGGCAATTTCTTTCTTTGTTTTTCTATTCTATTGTTTTTTCATTTTTGTTTTTGTTTTTGAGACAGACTTTCTATGCAGCCCAGGGTAGCCTTTAACTCACTCGAAACCCTAATTAGCCATAAACCCTGGCTCTTTCTCCTAGCCTCCCTCATGGTGAGCTCACCACTCCTAGCCTACAAGATTATTTCCCATTCAAAAGAGCTCCTGCCTTTACCTCCCCAAAGCCCTCATGGACCCACATGCTTCAACTCTCTGTTTCCCCATTTTTATACCATACGCTCCCTCTAGCCATCATGAACAGACTCGGTTTATAGAAGACAAAAGGGGGTTTCAAAAGGGTACCTCACAAAGACATGTGACAGAAGTTCGGGCAATGAATTAGTTAAACGGTCTGACACACTTGTGTGGAAGCTCCTTAAAGGGAGATGGCCAAGCCAGGTGAGGTATTCTTTTCTAAATAGAGACAATAGCACATGTTGGCTAGAGGGATGTTGTGGTATAAGAACCGAAAAGCAGCGTTGTTCAAGCTATGGAAGTTTTGTGTACGTAACAAGAGTGCAGAAATGCCCATGTGCCTTGAGGCTCTGAGTTACATTTTCTTGCTTAAAAATGACATTTGGAAATGCTTGCGTATTTTGCAGTCTTTGTCCTACTCATAATTGTTGGAGGGTAAACATGTTTTTGAATGCCTGTTTTTAAGGAACATGTGAGCTCATACATGGAAAACAGGTAGACATGGTAGAGTGGCTAGCTTGAGAGACAGTTTCTGGCAGGAACGAACATCTTGACCTCAGATGTCTCCACAGCTTGAGTTTGGTTTTTTTTTTCCTCGTGTTGCTAAAATCCCACCAAGTAAAGATTCTCCTCTAAAATGTCAATAATTCTTCTGAGCTGAAGCATTGTCACTAACAACACTGGTGGCTGTTCTAATTCTCCCCTTCAGAGTGCCCTTTATGACTACCGTGGCACCTCATCAAACCAAAGGTGCTTCTTTGGTTTGTTTGTTTAGTTTTTTTTTTCTCAATCAAGAAATAAAACATATTCATAGCAAAACATTTCAGTCTGAAAAAAAAAAAAGACATCCTGTGTCTCCATTCATTCCTAATTTTGAGATTCTTTCCTTCCTTGAAACAATAGTGAGAAACAGGTTTTGTGTGAAAAAGCACTCATAAATAGCACACATATTCACACACTTATACATACTCTGGAAATACATAAAAGCCAATTTAGCCCTAATTAACATACTCTTCATGCACTATTCTGTGTCACATTACAAAATAAATAAATAAATAAAGCTAAGAGTCGGATTGATGAGATGCCTCTGTGGCTTGGGGAGCTTGCTACCAAGAGTTTGACCCAGAGTTCATAGTGGACAGAAGGTGAGAACTAAAGTTGCCCTCTGACCTCCATAATCATGTCATAGTGTACACATGTGTGCGTGTTGGCCATGTAAATATATAAAGTAATAAAAAATAAAGTTAAGACTTCATTGAAAGGTTTTTTTAGCATTATGTGTAACTGCTATATTAAAAACAAAATAAAGCCTGCCTGTTAAAATTGTAGTTTTTGGACAGTGTGAGGTATGTTATATTTTTGGAGTATGCAACAGTTTGTTTTAATGTTTTATTGTGAAGTCAATAAAATTTCTATACGTGTTTTTTTGAATTTTTTTTCTGTTTGTTTTGTCCTCTTCTTCTTCTTCTTCTTCTTCTTCTTCTTTTTTGGTTTGTCGAGATAGGGTTTCTCTGTAGCTTTCAAGCCTGTCCTGGCACTAGCTCTTGTAGACCAGGCTGGCCTCGAACTCACAAAGATCTGCCTGCCTCTGCCTCTGCCTCCCAAGTGCTGGAATTAAAGGCGTGCGCCACCACCACCTGGCCTTGGTTTGTTTGTTTTTATCTTATTTCATTATTATTATTATATTATTATTATTACTAGTATTACTATTATTTTTAGATGCTTTTTATTTTCTAACAAAAGAGAGGGTGTAGATTTGGGTGAGTAGGGAGGTGGGGAGGAGGATCAGGGAACAGCTTCAGGAGAGGAAATCATAATCAGAATATAGTGTATGAAAAAAATCTGTTTTCAAAAACAAAAGTATAAGAAAATAAAACAGCGGCCTGGACTTAGCTAGGGAACCCTTTAGTGGAATGGAGAGTGCATGTTATTGGGACCGTAATATCCCATGTGGCAGCTCTTCAATAAAAAAACTGTGTGGGATTCCTAATAGCCAGTTAACAACAGCCTACATTTCCCTGAAACAGTCCCCATTGATGCCAGCTGTCCTGGCGTAGTCCTTAATAGTTTCCTTTTCCCTTTTCCAAGTGTTCCCCATTTGGAAGACAGATCTGTCATCACTTAGCAATAGCTAATTGGTGAATTACCATTAGGACTCAAAAGCCCATCTCTACCACCTGACAGCGGGGCTTGTCTGATTAAGATGGGGGGACCTAGACCTTATTCCTATGAACTGTGCAATTTGGGGTGGGTATTATCTTCAGTTTCTTCGGCTTCCTGAAAGGATTAATAATAACCTCATGGCTATAGCATAAACATAGTAATCCACATGAAGGGCTTATTTTAGCTACTTATATTGTTTATTATTTGCATACCCTTCCAACAACCTCATTGTTACATGGCATCAGATGTCATCATTTGAGATTCATTAGGTGAATGAACATCATCTTCCATCATGGTGCAGACATTGAAAAGAAAAAATTAGACAACATGAACACTGACTGAGACCCTGAAGAACTCAGAGCATCCTGAATCCTTCCAGGCTCAACAGAGCAGGAAGATCAGATGGTAGTTCTAACCAAAGTGCAACTTTGCACTTCTGGATTTTTTTGTGGGGGGATGGGGAAGAGTGGTTCAAGACAGGATTTCGCCGTGTAGCCCTGACTGTCCTAGAACTCTGTAGACAGGTTGGCCTTGAACTGAGATATCCACCTGCCTCTGTCTTCCTAGTGTTGGGATTAAAGGCGTGCACCACCACCTCTGACTGTACTTCTGGTTTGATTTGGGTGGACTGCAATGTTAAGATTTTTAAAAATATGATACTCTAGTCTCTGAGAACTTCAGGTAATAATGCATCTTACTCCTATTCATTCCACTCCTCCCCCTGGATGTGAAGATATTTGAAAGTTCCTAGACATTAGAGGACACAAGCATTTCCGTGTACAGCAGAGGGAACAGGTTCAAGATAAAGGAAAGGTAGAGCATTTATACGGTAAGCATCTGAAAGACAGACCTCAGGGAGTGTGCACTCAGCCCTCTCTCAGTCAAACAACTTACCAGGAACTGTAGCTTTCCTATCTTTATTGTGCCCTCAGTCAGTCCCCAAATGCTCTCTCTCTCTCTCCTCTCTGCCTCTGGCAGAAGCTGTCAGCCAAACAATGAGGGACAACTGGTTTGTTGAGACAACCTGGAAACTCCTGAGGCCTTCTAGGGAAGGATAAAGGAAGTTTGACTCAGAGTGCGAGCAGGCGTGGGAGGAGGATGGAGCGTTTGAGAGAACAGGAACAGGTATTTTCCACCATATTCATTTTCTGAAAATGGAATTAGGTTTCTGTGAAAAGCTGTTTTGTAGAATAACAACCTCTTTATGGTCTCACCAGCTGAGACATGAAAGACTACTTGTGGCATGTTATGATTGCTGACTGCCCACAAAAATCCCCACTTGCCGCTTATGTTAGTGAGGATAAGAATGAGGCTTTGTGAATAACCTGACCTCTTTACTTGGTCATATGTCCTTCTGTGCCTTCCCTTCCGTGCCTTGGTGTTATGTCATCTCTTTGGTTGGGTCAAAAAGGTCACAGGAATCTGGTGTTGTTTTTACTCTGCCAATTTCCTTCTGCTTCTTCTTCGCCCGTTAGAATTTTTTAAAGTATTTATTATTTATTTTATGTGTATGGATATGAGTCTGAATATATGTATGTATATATATATATGTATGTATGTATATGTGTGTGTATGTGTACCACATGTGTGAAAGTACCCACAGAGGCCTGAAGAGGGCACCAGAGAGCCTGGAACTGGAGTTACACATTGTTATGATTTGTCTTGTATGGGTGCTCGGAGCTAAACTCAAGTGCTCTCTATGAGCAAGTGTTCTTAACCTAGAAGCACCTTTACAGCCCTAAACTTATTATTTTTCTAATTAAGAAAGCAAAAGCAGCATCATTTGATCTGTTGGGAATAGTATATAAAGAATGCTTACATTCTGTGTCTATCTAGCCTTGTCAGTCCTGGAGCTTGCCAAGTGCTGGGATTAAAACATGCACCACCATACCCAACAGAAGTAAATCTATTTTTAAAACAATATCTTCTGTCTATCACCATTAGTTCTTATCCAAATAATAAAAACCTTTCTAAGCATGTCAAACACCAGAGTCAACTCAATCACTAGACCCATTCTGTGCTAATGGGAAACTTTAAATGGCACACAGCATACAGCAAGCTCTTTACCAGGCCGGCAGTGCCCTGATCTGTACCACAAGAAAGCAGTCAAAGTCAGGAAAAGCTAGTTCCAGCGCAGTCATTGAGAGAAAAGCCAGGTCACAAAAGGGATGAACCCAAGAGCCCAGAGAGCATTGTAAAAAGAAGCCAGAGACCAATGGTGCCCTAATAAGCTGTAATGTAAACAGAAAATATTTCAGAGCGGTTAGGATGAAAGACCAATTAACTCAGTGGATTCCGAGTTTAGCTATGTGGAAACTAAGGAGGCAGGGGCCATCTCCCCGGAGTCAGACCACTGATTCACGAGCAGGAGATAGTGAGCCAGAGCAAGTCATTGACAACAAAGACCAGGAAGTACCTAGTAAAAGCCCCAAATTGACCTTTATGTCTTTCATTATGGGGAGTACCAGTGACAGGGGACACAGGATCAGTGTCTGTTATCTCTAGATTTTGCATCTGTGGATTGAACCAACCTTGAATCAAAAGAATCCCATCTGTGCACAATGTGTACTCAAACCCACCCACCTCAATCCCTCAACAACACAGTACAACCGCCACCACGAGTTACCTAGGACTGACATCATGTTGGTATTATAAGTAACCCAGAGATTAGGTATAGGAGAGGATGTGTGTAGTGCACATGCAAATGCCATGACATTTTACATAAGGCCCTTGGGCTTGTCTGTGACAGATAATCTTCAGTGTCTCCCTGAGTGTAGTGAGAGTTAGCTAGACTAGGAAAGCCCAGTCTCAGGGGTGTCTAGGAGGGAGTCTCCAGAGACAATGAACGTAGCAGTGACCGGGACAGGGCTGAGGGGCAGGTACCTAGCATGTGAGTAGCACCTTTCCATAAGCTGTAGAGTGGACTAAAGGGGAAGAAAAAGGCAGCCAGAGAGGGCAAGCTGGCTCTTCTCACTCTCTGACTGCTGGCTGTAATGGGCACGATCAGACACCGGCTACAGTGAGGCTTCATTTCACCTTGGGGCACAGAGAGTGGACCCCGTCACCAAGGACTTAGACCTTTGGAACTGTTGCCCTAGAGGAATCTTCCCTCTTAAAACATCTTTTTTTTCTATTAAGTGTTTGTCATAGCAGAAGAAAAGAAAAGGTACCCACTTTGGGTCCCTAAAGAGAGTCCTAGACCCAGTCCTTCACATGGATCAAGAAATAACTTCACTCTGTGCTGGTCACACTGCTTTTTATAATTCAATCCCCATGACCATATTGCAGAAAAGGTATCATCGCCCTCCATGTCTCTTAGAGGAGAGAGATGAGTGATCGGACAAAGCCACTCAGCCAAGGCAGGGCAGAAGAGTATCCAATCACAGATTGGATATGCCTTTGGGACCACCCACAGTGAAGCTAGCCTACAGATCCAGTTTATACTACATTTTCCAGGCCCCTGACCTTTGCACATTAGTTAACTGTTTAGACTTAGTTTGTTCTGGCTACCATAAGAGAACTATAACTAAACAATAAACATTTACTTCTCATGGTTCTATCTGGGAAAACTAAAGCCAAGCTGACAATACTGTCTTTTTCTTGGCGAGTGCTCTCTTTCTCATTGAATCTGCCAGAGAAAGGCACTCATTCCACTTGAAGGCGCTCCACCATCATGACCTAACCACCCCTAACACTCCACCTCTGACACCAACACTCGGGAGATCGGGGTCTCAGAGTATGAGCTTGGAGGGGAACAGGCACAGACATCTGTCTTCCTGTTCTCTTTTATCCCTGTCACGTATCTCCTCCCTGCTTTACTGTTTTGTTTCACTTTTAAACTCAGAGACTCAGTGCATAACCTTTAATTCCAACATGCGTGTGTAACTAAACCCAATTATAACCTCATGACTGTCATACTAACACTTGATCATTCCGCCTTGAGAGAAATTCTCTGTGATCTATACCATCTCACACAGTAGCCACTTGGGTTGTGATTAGTGTGACTGAGGAACTGAACTTCAAGTTTGGATTATCTTACTTAATTTTACTTATTTTTGAAAAGGTTTGCTTTTAATTGTATGTGTGCGTGTGCACATGTGTGTAACTACACATGTGCAAGTGCTGGTGCCTGCGGCGTTCAGAAGAGGGTATTGGATACCCTGGAACTAGAGTTACTGTGGTTGTGAGATACCCAACATAGGTGTGGGGAACTGAACTGGGACCCTCTGCAAGAATAGTAGGTGTGTACTGAGCCATCTCTCCAGTTCCTAAGGAGTTTAATTTAAATGTAACAAAACACAACTCACTGGTAGCTTTAGGACTGGGTAGTGTAGGATCGGCTCCAAGAAGTGTCAGAAGATGGCTATACTGCTGGCTGTCTCAGGGTACCAGCAAAGCTGTAAAAGCTGGGCCATGCTGGGTCACATCTTCCTGTTGAGAAGTCTAAGGAAGGGATCATTTACTCATAGAGGGTCACAGGATATAGATGCATGGTTAAGAATAAAGATTTGGGTAGATGTACAGCTGGTGGGGTATAATAATAGACGTGGTAGCTTATGGGTTAGGAGATAGGTCAAACTATTGAGAAAAACATTAAGGACATAACCTTGGCCAAATAATTTATTAGTTGAGTGATCTTGGGCAAGTTGACTACACTTTCTGAGCCTTGGACTTCACAAGTATAAAATGGATACTACTGTATTAAGGTAATAATAATGTACCTTAATATCTGATGAGTGTGAATATGAAATCTGTCAGGCATGCTAGTGTAGATGGAAGTTTCTGTCCCGCCTGGTCCCACAGCCATTCAATGCCAAAGAAACACACAGAGGCTTATATTAATTATAAACTATTTGGCCTATTAGTTTAGGCTTATTATTAACTAGCTCTTACGACTTAACCCATAATTCTTGTCTATGTTTAGCCACATGGCTTGGTACCTTTTTCCAGTGCAGCATTTTTATCTTGCTTCTTCTGTGCGTGGCTGGTGACTGCCTTTTCTCTTCCCAGAATTCTCCAACTCTAGTCACCCTGCCTATACTTCCTGCCTGGCTACTGCCAATCAGCATTTTATTAAACTAATAGGAGTGACAAATTTTTACAGTGCACAAGAGCATTATCCCACAGCATGCTAGCACATGCCTTTATTTAATCCCAGCATTCAGGACGCAGAAGCAGGTGCATTTCTGTAAGTTTGAGGCTTACCTGGTTTATACAGTAAGTTCCAAAAATGAGACACTGTCTCAATAAACAAGCAAAACCCCAAATGAATATGAAATCTGTCTTCTATGCTGTACCACTCTTTAGGGATTATTATGATTTCTTAATCTGTGTATGAGATTTCAAGACTTCCAAATTTAAAATGTAGGAGCACACCTGGGTATCTACATAGAGATACTTGATAGAAATACCACATAGTGGTAGGAATGGTGTTATCTAATCAGTGGCGTGAGCAGACTCTGCCCTATATGATGTATGTTAAGGCTTAGACTTACAGTGACTATCAGGACAATAAGAGAACCCAATGGAAATGTAAGTCCAGTAGAATACTGGCTCCAAAAGGGCAATAGACCAGGAGAGTGCCTTGTGCAGAGTAGCCACTTACCACTTATCTGTTAATTGAATACATTAGGTAAAATGTATTGAGTGGTCCTAATTAAGTTCACTTACAGAGGACAGTGAAATTGTGGTACTTAAATATTTTGCATAAGGCTCCAGCAGTTCGTGCCTACATAAGCTGGAGAAAACTGTAAAGATTTGAGACTCTGGGGCTAGAGAGATTTCTCAGTAGTTAAAGCATTTGTTGCTCTTGCAGAAGACCAGATTGATGCCGAGCACTCATGTGATGGTTGTTCGGTTCCAGAGGATCCAACACCCTCTTCTGACCTGCATGGGCATCAGGCATGCATAGCATGCACATGCAGTAAAATACCCGCACGTACAGAGAAAGGCAACTGGTTCTTGATAATAACAGTCATTACTTAGAGGTGAGTGATTTATAGCCCTCAAAAAGGTATATCTTTGGAGATGTTTTCCAGAAAGGAACCCTTGCCAAAGCAGAGAATAGACCTGTAGAGGAGGGAACGGGTGACCACTACACATTCAAGAATGTAATAGGAAATGAACACTTTTATGTAGTCACTGACAGAGCCATGGAGGCTGGAAGCAATGAGAGGGCCAGAAAGAGGGAGAAAATAGAGCCTGAGGGGGAAGAGAAAGAGGACAGAAGAAGAGGACATTGGCTTCATTTGTTAAGGTGGTTTACTCTTAAGCAAATCTTTACTGATCCAATCTTTCCACTAGAATTTAAGTAGGCTTTGCCTGGGAGGACTGTGAACACACCTTATTGGCTATGGGACCAGCTTATAGCCTGGCATCACCCTGGATCAATAGGAATTATTTGGGGCAGTCATTTTGGAAAGTAGTTTTGCATTATCTATTTAGACAGGCCTATCCTCACGAAGTGTAGCTTTTCTACTTCGAAAATTAAATCCTCAAAAGCTCTTGCATGAGTGAACCAGGTTCCATGTGCAAGAGAGCTGATACCAGCACCGTAAGAGGCTCCAGATGGAAACGAACAGTGTATCTAGCAACAGGATTATAGAAAAGATAGAGGGCTGACCACCCAATGGAATATCAAAAGCCACAAAGGCGACAGGAAGCATCCAGGACAGCACTAGACAAGTGCTGTGAGCAGGACAAATGACATTCTACAGTGCAAGTCCTCAGAAGAAAGGGGACTGGAGAGACTCAGTCAGGAGGCTGTTTCAGGAGGGCAGCCTTGGGAGTGGTGCAGGTCTTGGATTCTGAGCTTCTTGGGCTTTGATCTGGAAACTTTCTAGCAGCGTCTGAAACATCTGTAAGAGAAGTGACTACCGCTCAGCAGGCTGTGCAGAACTCTGAAGGAGAGGATGGGGAAACAAAACTTGGAAGTGAAAGATAGTTGAGTCCTTCCTTCTGTCTTTGAAGCTCTTCTCCACAGTTTAGTGAACAAAGTGTGTGAAATCTCGGCTGCTCATTGCATAAGCTTAGGGTGACTGCTTAGTGAGTCCACGCTCAGTTTTACCCATAGGAGGGATATTCAGTAACTCTAAAGTAGCGCTCCTGTAATTGGTGCCAAAATAGCATTCATAGACTACATTCCTAGGAAAGTGCTGGTTACTTTTTGGTGCTCAGATTGGGTGGTTATGTCTGCCTCCTCCTAAGCTGAGAAGAAGGGGGTGTTCTAGAATTAATAATTCAAATAGGGCTGTTATGCCAGGAGGGGGAGAAAAGAGTGTCAAGGCAGTGTTAAGAATCTGGGAAGACTGCCAGAGTGGTTTGCATGATAAGGGTGGGTAAAAACATAAAAAGAAATATGGCCCCACGCTGGATCTATTTCCGTTTCATTTGTAAGGGTGGTTTACTCTTAAGCAAAATTGTGTGGCTTTCAAGTTCCCGTAAGATCATGGGTGACAACAGATCTCGTTTGAAACTAAAATTTCTGCCAGCTACATGGATGACTGGGAAAGGGTTTGATCGTCTTGCTTCTGTGGCAGAGAGTGTACATTGAAGATTTCCATGTGAGCGCCTCTGTTAACCTCAAGGAGGGCTACCTCTGCTGCCATATCTAAAGGGGAGCCCATTAGAATTTACAAATTAAAAGCCAGTGGGGAAGAGCTTACTCTTGGCAACTGCCTCTTGGGAAATCTTACAACTGCAAGAGTGCCATGGACGAGTGCTTTAAATAGCATCGTGGTTCATCCAATCTCTCCACAATTGTACAGGAGGGCATGTGGCCAAGGCCTCGCAGGGAAGAGGCCAGGGTGCCTGGGCTTGCGATTGGCTGGGAGGGGGCGCGATGTTAAGCGAGCCGCTCAGCCTGCTTCTGCTTCATGAGGAGCGCACCACATGCTTCTTTGCACATTCTTTTAAATCCTTGTGTGGCTGGCATTTGGAAAAATATCGGCTGCAACCCGACGTCGCAATCCTGATGACAGCTCCTGAAATCCCATCTTTCTCGCAGCAACATCTACTGTCAGCTCCCCACCCCTGTTACCAGAGAGACGTCCCCACCCAAGTTGTGCTCCAAATAGCACAAACTGCAGATGTACACGTTCGGCTGCCTCCTCCAGAGGCCCTGACGAATATTCAGGTAGTAAATAGCCCGAGAGAAATGCCGCTGATAAAATTAGTTCAAATATTTCCCAAAGAACAAACCCGACACCATCCTGATACCCGAGAGCTCAGGCTCAGCGTTTGGGAGCTTTGGGAACCCCCTTGGTCCTCAAAGCCCCAATGTCTTGTTCCCCAATTGCCAATTCTCTCTCTCCTTTCCAAAGCTTTCCCTAAAAGAAAAGAAAAAAAATCTAAAGCCCATATGTTTTAGATAGATTGTCCAACCACGAATTTTCTATTATAAATGACTACCCTGAAGGTTACCATCCAAGGTTAAACGTTATTAATAGACATTTGTGCTTCCGATTGTTATCTCCTAAGCCGCCTCTTGGACGTCTCTTTGTCATATCAGTGGCTTTGCTTTCATCTCTTGGTTGTGTTCTCTCTACCCCACAAGTGATATTACAGTAACTCTTGTGCGAGACTTAGTTCTTTTTCACACTGTCCCCCTTAATTTCATAACTCGTATCACAGGGTTTGGAAGGCTTATATCCTTCTCTTGAAAAGTCTCTCAGAGTCCCTCTCTGATCAAAGCCAGTTCTCTCCCTTTCTGTAAGGAATTCCTGCATATACTGAAGCTGGAGATGAGTCTGGATGCAGGGGGAGCGTTTGCTCCAATTTGTCTAGAATTCTTGGGCTCTAACCTCCAGCAGAGGTAGTAACCTTTGGGATTTAGTTGTTATATGCTGGTTTCTATGCCCAGGGGTTTAATGGGTTCTCAAGCCATCACTACCAAAAGCTTCCAAGAATTAACTGCCATTTGTCTTCTCTCGCTAAGTGGATGGGACTGGAATTCAGAAATGTTGCTGAAGGTCTGAAGATGGACATTGGCCAAAGTAGGATCTGAACCCAGGTCTACCTGTTTCTCTAGCTGCTCTTCCTTAGTCATGAAATGGACAAGGGCTGGCCAGGTACTACACACAAAAGAATCACAGGCCCGCGCAGAGAACATGCCAATGATAATTTATATGCACATCTTCTATACTTTAGTAAAACTGTAGTTTTGGACTATCTAAAAATAAAATAACTTAAAATAATTCAAAACTGAGGGTGATGGGAATTCAGGAAGTGAAAGTGGCACAAAGTGTACACATGTGGAATTATAAAAACAAAAATTAAGAAATAAATATAGCATGAGTAATTAGTAAATAGCAAATTCTTACATATAAGGAAGTTTTAAAAAGTCCACCAGTATTCCTAACAATTTAAACAACAGTATAGTCAGTATTTCCATCTGTATTTATTGCGATTTTTCTAAGCATAATTTATGTATCTGTAATATTTTGAATGTATAACTTGGAACCTTGTGTCCCTCAGAATTAGGAAGGCTACTTCCACACATGAATTTTCCACTCCTTTGACTGTCATAGTTTTGAGTCAGAGACACAATGGGATCTGTGTTGATTCACGAGATAAAGTCTAAGCAGCCATTCTTAAAGTTTCTCTAGAAGATTTTGAGTAGATAACACACACATTTGCTCAAAATTTAAATGCATAAAAGATGTATTTTATAAAAAAAAAAACAAAAACGCCTCTTACTTCTGACTCACAGGGATGCCCTCCTCTGAAGTATGGAAACCCAGGCTCCCAAGCTTCTGAGCATCATCCTTCTTTGAATACATGCTTTGTAACTCAGCTTCCTATATTTTGGATTCAGTTCCAGAGGGATAAAAAAAAATGTCAGTCCTAGCAAAAGTCCAAAACCTGAGTTCCTATCTTCACCCTTAAGATTCTGGATCCTTAACTGAGTAGCAAATCCTTCCAAACAGCCATGTCTTAGCCTCCAGGATGAAAAACCCAGTTATGACTTCCAAACCACAGCAGCTCCCAGCTTTTTAGCAGATGTGCAAATATGGAAAGGGGGAATCTAGCAGCTCTCAATGCTCCGTCAGGGCACTAAGTTAGCCCAACTTTTTGATTTTTTTTTTTTGTCACAATCTAGAGTTGCTTGGGAAGACAGAACCTCAGTTGAGTAGCTGCCTGAACCAGAATGACCTGTGGGCTGTCTGTGGGGTTATCTTGACTGCTAATTGAGGGAGGGCCTAGTCCCACCAGCCCTAGTCACAGGGCTTATGACAGAACCTTTAATTTCAAACTGTAAAGTCTGAAATCTTAAGAAAAGAAAAAAAGAAAGAAAAATGAAAATGCCACCAGCTACATTTTGCTCATTAAACAAACAAAAAAACCCAAACAAACGAAAACATGTTTTTTTTTAAATTTATTTATTATGTATACAATAGTCTGTCTATGTGTATGCCTGCAGGCCAGAAGAGGGCACCAGACCCCATTAAAGATGGTTGGGAGCCACCATGTGGTTGCTGGGAATTGAACTCAGGACCTTTGGAAGAGCAGGCAATGCTCTTAACCTCTGAGCCATCTCTCCATCCCCTGAAAACATGCTTTTAATTGAAATTGTATTATTACATCACTTTCCCCTTCCCTGTGCTGTGGTTCCACAGAACACACTTTGGGAGACAGTGTGGGATTTTGGAACAGGATTTGGAGTTAGGTGATTAAGTGTACAACAACGAATGCCTTGGCTTACTCAGGTAACCATTTAATTGATGTGAGAAAATACTGGGGGGGGGGGATTAATTTTAATTACATGGGCAAAATCAGTCTTCGCAAAATAGTTTACTGCCACAAAGTGGCATTGAGTGCCCAAAAGTTATTACTATGTAACACCAAGCCTCAGGTATCTTCCCTTGGAATGCGAACTAAAACACAAAAGTCTTCTACAAATAATGGTCAGTTACAGGGTTTCTATCACTGTGAAAAAAATCACTAACAAAAGCAACTTGGGGAAGAGGGGGTTTGTTCCAGCTTACAATTTGTAGTCCGTCATGCAGAGAAGTCAAGGCTGGTACTCAAGGCAGGAATGTGGAGGCAGAAACTGATACAGAAACCATGGAGGAGTGCAGCTTCCTGGATTGCTTCCCACAACTTGTTCAGTCTGCTCCGTCATATACCCCAGCATCACCTGCCCAGGATTGGTACCACCCACAGAGAGCTGAGCCCTCCTACATCAATCATCAATCAAGAAAACCCCCTACAGATTTGACTGCAGGCCAATCTGATGAAGGCATTTTCTGAGTTGAGGTTCTTTTTTCCAGATAGCTCTAGATTTATGACAAATTGACAAAACCCGATCAGCACATGGTCTAAAAACAAAGGGTAAAAGACAACCTGAAGACTGGGGAAAAGACATATTTACAAGATGGATAACATCACACAATGATATATAAAATCAGTGTGCATAAAATATTAATACACATAATTCCAACCGTTAATACAAATTTTAAGAAGAAAAAGAAACACAAATAATCCAATAGAAAAATGAGCAAGGGCTAGAAACAGAGGACTGACATGCTATAAACACATCAACAAACACAAGAGAAGGCTTCTGACTTAACAAAAAAATGCAAATTAAAACAAAATATCAGTTCATATCCATCAGTCTGACAAAATGGGCATATAATTGACAAATTTATTTAGAGAACAATTTTGCAATAATTATAAACATGTGCTTGCTCTACAATGTAGGTGCACATGCTGACTAGTTTTATAAGTCAACTTGACAAAGCTAGAATCATTTTGGAAGTCATCGAGAACCTCAACTGAGAAAATGACCCTTTCAGATTAGCCTGTGGCAAGCCTGTTGTGCATTTTATAAACTGATGATTGGTGTGGGAGGGCCCAACTCACTGTGGGTGGTACGACCCCGGGGCTAGTGGTCTTGGGTGCTATAAGAAAGCAGGCTGAGCGAGCCATGAGGAGTGAGCCAGTAAGCAGCACCCCTCCGTGGCCTCTGCATCAGCTCCTGCCTCCAGGTTCCTGCCTTGAGTTCCTGCCCTGGCTTCCCTGGATGATAGACTATATACTGTAAGATGAAAGAAACCTTTTCTTCCCAAGTCTCTTTTTAGTACGGTGCTTTTAACCCCAGCAGTAGAAACCCTAACTATGACAGTACATTTCACAAAACAGCATTTTCTCCATCCTGCCCTGTTGTGACATGTGAAGAAAATGATGATATCATCCAGCACACGGGGCAACCCAGACGGCTGCTCACAGAACCCATAGAACAGGCTGTGGCTAAGACACACTTTGTTTCTCTGGAGAGGAAAAGGCTCCTCGTTGGCTACGGGTTGGGAAGCTTGGCCATAGAAAACCTACTTCTGTGTATTTAAGGAGATGACTACAAAGGTAACTAATCTTTTAACCCTCCACCTGTCTCCCTCCCTCTCACTCCTTCCCACCTTTTCTCTCATGCATGGGTGTTCTTACCACAGTGTCTAGAGGAGGTCAGAGAACAACATGGTGAAGTCAAGTCAGACTTGTCTTTTATCATGTGAGTTCTAGGGATCAAACTCAGGTCATCTAGCTTGGCGGCAAGCTCCTTTGCCCGCCTTGCCATCCTCCTGGCCCCAAAATAACGTTTTTGTAATACCACACACAAAGATGAAAATGGAACTGATAACTCAAATGCTCATTAGCAATGGATTGAAAAACTAGATTCAAGGATATTAATATAATGAAATATGATCTAGCAGTTGACATTGATGAACTTAATTATACTAACTTTTCTGAAGTATGTACTACGTTGTTATGATTTTTTAGTCACTTTGTTGTGAGTAGAACATTAGAATTTGGGTCTCCTGTTTAACTGCAGTTTTGTGATCTCACTGTAGTGATAAAACTAATAAATATACAAGCATTTACCAATATAAATACATATCAAGATATCATAAATATGAGCATTTATGTGTATTGGCACAAACCAAAATATTAATGAGTTTGAACTTGCCAAACTGGAATTCTGGGTAAGAAAAACAAAATACAAATCAACACAAGTACCATGATTCTAGTGTATTTGTTCATTTTTGTCATTATAATGAAATGCCCAAAGAAACTTTGGAAGATGTAAATCTGGTGTGAAGCGGCCCTGTTGGTTTACCTCTGGTGAGGGACTAATAGTATGTGACATCGGAACAGCAGGAGCCTGTGAAGAAACCAGATATCACACACAAAACAGAAGTCAGAGGAGGCTCGTCCCACAGTCCTGCCTGACAGCATGCCCCAAACTGCTCTGAAGACCTCTCGCGGGCTCTCTGTCTTCATGGCTTCACACCATCTCCTGGTGTGCTACCACAGGCCCCAACACAGGAGCAAGCTGTGGGAAGAAACTCAAACATCATCCAAACCCAAACAAAAATCTAAATCAAACAAAACTGTACATGCCCACTTAGAAAAGCAGCATAGAGATAGATAGATGAAGAGATTATTTGCAACTTTAGGACAGAATTTGCCTCTGGACAAAGAGTAAAGGTAGTTAGAGTTGATGATTGGTAAAGAACTCAGGACATCTAAGACATTATAGTATTAAAAACAAAGCCAAATGAAGCAAAAGTAGCAAGAAGTTCATATGTTAAATCTAGATGGCAAAAACTTAGATTCTGAATATATTTTTCACTATGCATTTTCTATTTTTAAAATGTTTTATAATTTAGGAAAACCAAGCCAGTGGGTCAATGACTTTGGGTCTGAATACACATTAAATCAGACACATTTAGAAAGAGGCATCTGTATCATTCCAAAACCACCTCTGTTGACTGGTGAGATGGCAGAGCGAGTGAGGTTGCCTGCCACCAAGCCTGATGAACTAGGTTCAATCCCTGGGACTCATAAGGAGGAAGGCAAGCATGGACTCCTGCAACTCTGACTCCTCGGACCTCCACAAGCATGCTGTGACATGCTGGCACATGTGCACGCTAAATTAATGTAACTCTTAAAAAAAATCTTCCTGTGACTCTAGTGTGCACGCAAGGGTTCAAACTGCTGACTCGGATAATCTTGAAAGTTACTCTCAGTATTTTACATCTCTAAACATTTTAATTATACTTTCTTCTTCCTGTGGCTTAGTGTGGAGGAATACAAGGAGCCACCAGGCCCTGTTAGCACTCACCAAGGCTGTCCCTCTCTCAGGAGCCATTGTTTGCTGCTCTTTTGTTTTCTAGAAACATGTTTCTCACCGGGCGGTGGTGGCACTCGCCTTTAATCCCAGCACTCAGGAGGCAGAGGCAGGTGGATCTCTGTGAGTTCGAGGCCAGCCTGGTCTACAAAAGCTAGTTCCAGGACAGGCTTCAAAAGCTACAGAGAACCCCTGTCTTGAAAAACCAAACCAAACCAAAACAAAAAGAAACATGTTTCTCTTCCCTCATCCAAGTTGTTGATCCCTCTTGCTTCCCTACCTTTTTGAGTCCATCCCAAGAAAGCAATTTAGCCAAGCCCACAAATTTAAGCTCTGAGTCATTCACATGCATCGCTTTTGAACATATTAAATAGATCCATATGCTTATCTACACTAAGATATAGATTTTTTTCCATAAGAAAATAGAATACAGAAAAAATCAGTCCAATGTGTATACTTCCAGTATTTTAAACAGGCATCTAAAATGAAGCAGAAATTAGAAGTAATTTGGATCAGAATTTTGAACATTAAAACATTACAGTAAATTGGTAAAACATAAACCAAATATATAGATGTCTACTTTATATCTGAAAAAGTTACTCTTTCCCTGCCATGCACACAGAGACACAATGGCTCAATTTCAGTTGGAGTTGGATCACAAGTAGAATAGTAATGATTGTGGCCTTTCCCAACATTATTACCCCCAAAGACACTTTATTATCCTTCCCAACTTTGGTAATTCCTATGAAGTCATCATCAACCAATCAGAATTTCTAACAGTTTGAATAATCAGTGTAGCCAACCACATTGAGTTGATAGAGAATCAAAGAAACATGCTTCTCCTTAGCCTGGGCAATTGTATCAGGGGTAAACATGTGATTTCCATTAGGTTTCTCAAAATACAGAAAAATCTCTTTCAGACTCTCCTCACTACCTCCAGGATACTGACTCTAGATCAGAGCCGCTAGTGGAACTGCCACTGTCTTGAATAAACCCTTCCAAAATTTGATCGTGGGGACATAAAACAAGGGATCCTGAGACACAATATATGTCAACAGACCAGGACAAGCTCCAGCACTTATACTTAACTGTAACCAGAAGGCTGACGTCCCCAGGGGGGGAAAGCTAAGAAATCACCACACTGCAGTTATGTGAAAAGGCACACTGGAGTTTCTGTCTCATTTCCGTAGGTCTCTAAAGCATGACTGCTGGGCAGATTTATTAACCATCCCCTGTGAATAAAACTGAAAAAGCAACAGTTCCTATCAGACCCACCATCCAGATTTTAACTTCTCATATCACCCACCACCAGAAAGTAATAGAATTCCTTAGAGATATGGCTAAGAAAATAAGGAATGTCTCAGAAACCAAAAAAGTTGGGGTCTGTCAGAGGTACACGGGAGCCAACTAGGAGTCTCCAGTGCTCAAAACTGAGGCATTTGACCTATAGTAATCATAATGGCAGTCGCGATAATGCAGTATTCGTGGCCACACACTGAACTTTTGTGTGTCTCCACCACAAATTCAAATGCTGGAACCTCGCCCCCACCATGTGACAGTATTTGGTGGTGGGTTCTTGTGTGTGCATGGATAGGCCCTAAGAGTGGAGCCCTCATGAACAGGATTAGTGGTCTCCCAAAGGAAGATGACAATCTGTGAACCAAGAGGCAGTCTTCAGTAGACAGAGACTGGCATCCGAATGTTTTGGGCTTTGTGGCCTCTGGGATTCTGAAATATCCTAAGCACAGTGGCCCGAATAGATCAGAAACAAGTATTTTTGAGTCAATACTAAGATGAAAATCTTACAGAATATTTTTTAAATAGAAGAGTACGGCTAGCTTTCACATATAGGAGAATTTTGGCCGATTTATGTAGAAGTGGGTCCTCTGAGGGATGGAACAGAACCCCCTCCTTCTAGTGTGCTGTACATGAGGATTTCCATCCAAACAGTGCAGTATGGTGGTTCAGGGACACTGTTTTAGTAGTGAAACCTGACAAGCATGACCTCAGTTATGTGTGTAAGGTTAACATGATGTGTCATGAAGAACACCAACCCCTATGATGGATGATCTCTGGGACCTCCTCCACCACACAACACAGTCACAAGAAAACCCAAGTGCAGAGCAGACTGCAAAACGCCTGACCCGGGCTGACTTCTCAGGACTTTCAAGGTCATCAAAAGCCAAGACAGAGAAACTGCCTCCACCAAGAGAAAACTCAGGAGACGTGACAATGACATCTAAATACTAGATGGTAGGCAGAATAGTTTGGAAAGGGACAGTAAACAAAAACTAAAGAATTAGTTATAAATTGTAGACTTAAGAATTGTACATTGATGGGTGGTGGTGGTTCAGACCTTTAATCCCAGCGCTCGGGAGGCAGAGGCAGGCAGATCTCTGTGGATTTGAGGCCAGCCTGATCTACAAAGGAAACCCTGTCTCAAAAAACAAACAAAACAAAAGAAAAAGAAAAAAGAATTGTACACTGACAATAGTTTATAAGTAATAAATATGTAACATGACCTGCAAGATGTTAATAATAAGGCAGTGGATTAGAGGCTAGTCAGAAATCACAACTTCAATAAATCTAAAAAATTTCAAAACAAAAAGATTATTAGGGACAACAGTAGCTCACAGAGTAGTTATAAAGATTAGGTTAAATATGAGGTGCCAAGCAGCATGATGTCGCACAGCGTATGACAATACCTGGTAACTGTTGTTATTGGTCAGTCTTATTAAGCTAAATTAATCCGTGAGCTGCTTAGAGAGTACTCGGAGGCACACTGTGTGCTGATTCAACCATGTTGAGCACTGACCCTCATGATCAACGTCAAGTGGTCCGGGGAATCCTGTCCTGTTATGCTTGCTCAACAAGTCTACTCTTCTGTGTGTGTTTTCCCAGCATTTTTCTGCACTTGAGAGAGGATTCTGAGTAGTGAATTAAATAACGCTTCTGGGTGACTTAACTTTCCCATACTTCTGCAAAGAACAGGGAAATGTTCCTCTAGTTACTTTCTTCCAACTTTGTCTTTGTCTCCAACAAATCCAACACAGTCATTTTATGGGAAACGTGCTGCTCACACCTCCAGCACCCCACTGGAGCATCTCGAAGATGCTTCAGCCCAGATGTGGTTTAAGGGGATGCATTTCACCATCTGGGGTCTGCTCTACAATGTCTCCACATCTGCTTTCCACTTACACTTCTATCCCCCCAGCTTTGTTCATCAAGCCTTTTTGACCCTGCTCCGAGTAAGTCCTTAGCATCACCCTCCTCAGCGCACTGGAGACACAGCCCCATATTGAAGGGATCTGCAGGAATTCTATGTGGTTTCTCCTGGTTTGTCAACTCCGCCATGGCTAAGCCAAGTTCCACCCAATAACCTCCATCACATTCAGTACAAGTGGGACACATCTAGTGGCCTAGTTCAGATTTGGTGAAGTGGTGCTAATTTGGAAGCCATCCATAAAAGATACGGATGCATTGAAACATGCTCGTCTACCAGGAGGACTCTTCTGGTTTAACAGAGATTCAAGGTGAATGTTTCTGTGTTGTCTGCAGAGGAAATTCTTAAGAACTGATAACAAAGTAACTAAACAAATAAACATCTCCCTTCCCCATTAGTTTTTGCCTAATTACAATTTTCCCTTTTCATTTATCAGAGTTACTCATCATTCTTTTTGTTTCTTATTAATAACACTTACAGTATTTTTGGCAGCCTAAATGTAGAAATGGTTAAACTCAATATATTCTGTTTCTTGAAGGTCAAGGAAAGTTAAGTTGCTGATTTCTAAATTATATGGGTAGCTTAAAAAGGCTTTTGCTATCCATCTATCCATCCATCCATCTGCCCACCCATCCATCCACCCCTCCCTCCATCCATCTATCCATCTATCCACCCTCCACTCATCTGTGCATCCATCTGTCCATCTGTCTGCCCACCCACTCACCCACCCACCCACCTATCCACCCATCCATTCATCCATCCATCCATGAGTACAACCATCTGTACTTCTGTACATCCTGGACTATCTATCCATCCATCCATCTGCCCACCCATCCATCCATCCCTCCCTCCATCCATCTATCCACCCTCCACTCATCTGTCCATCCACCTGTCAATCTGTCTGTCCACCCACTCACCTATCCACTCATCCATCTGTCCATCCATCCATCCAATTATCTACCTATCAATCCTATTTAAATAGACATTACTGATGGCTACTTCTTGCCAGGTGTTGTGCCAAGTAGTAAAGATGCAAAAATGAGTATTAAAGCCTTTGTCCTCAAGGAGTTCTCCACTCTAGTGGGAGGAAAAACAGGTTAGAACAAACACAGCACACAAGAAGGCCCCCTTAAGTGATATGGGACCCTGTAGTTGAAGGAAAATATACAGAAGTCAATGAGTCATGAGTCAAATGCAAACAGACACAGATTGTTTCCATGATTTCCTCAAATGGCTTCCATAGCCTACAGAAATCTTGGGAGGATAAGAATGGGGCCTCACCTCTGACTTCTCCTAGCACTGACCCTAGACAAGGCCTCCAAAGCTGCCTTGAGCATCTTTCTCCTCGGCAATAATAGCATCATTTGCTTGAATATCTTTCCTGGAACTTACAGGGAAGACCACATGGCAGAACTCTGTGAGCTCCTTAGAACCTCTGATCTCTAAGGACATAATTACATTGTCAATAACTTACTACAAGGCAAGGAAAATTGTGTTTTCCTTATAGCCTCTGTTTCATTCGGTTGCTACAAGAATTGGCAATTTTAGGTAGATCTGCCCTTTCTATGGGATGACCAAGTCAATCTTGCCTTCATCCATAACAAAATAAAGCAGGAATGTAAGCCCTCCTGGATGGAAGGCTGCATGACCTCTTCCACTACTCTACAGAAGGTCTCTAGACTACTGCTTTGCCTGGCCACCCAGCTTTTCCAAAGATGCTCCCTCATCCTCCCCTTTTGATTTATATATAAATATATATATTGCCACCCAACAGCATCCCAGAATGCCTCATTTGGTGACATCACAAATAGCCACGGGTTGCTTCTGGTGTCCCATCTGTTCCTGCAGCCCTTGCTTCAGTACAGGCAAGATATGAAGCTCGCGTGCAGTTGAGGCTAAACTGGAATGGGGGAGGGGATCGGGCCTTTGAAGCTGTTTTCTATCAGGGCCCTGCAGCTGGCGGTGTTGGCTGCAGAAGCCAGTGATTGTCCTTGCAGCTCCCTGATGCCGGCCGTGCACCGTGCTTGCGGATATTAATTGGGCTTTCATTATGTGAATGTACCCAGAAGCTTTTGCAGTCAATTTCTGTATCTATATTGATTCATAAAAAATGCCAATAAATAACATCTCTCTCAAAGCATCTTTTAATGTTTCTGATAATTAGTTGGTTTATGTTTCCCCCCCAATTTTTCTTTCTTTCGTTTTCTTTCTTTTTCTTCCTTTTTACACATTGCAGCATAATAGATCACAGAATCTCTGGGACAATGGATAGGCACATTGGCTAAATCACCTTATTACAGTTCCATATAGTTGAAAAGAGGCTTAATGCTAAATTATCAGATTCCAGCTATTGTGGAAACCAAGAAAGAATAATGCTCCAAAATAACCTCCGTGGTGCCTGTGTTCCACTCATTGTCCCGGGAGCCATTGGCACGCCTTCCATTGAGTTTTCCACAGAGGCTCAGTCCCTGAAATGAACAGTGAGGCCCAAATTCAGGTCTCGATGCATCTCTTGGCTTTTTGTTGCATTTTAAGTTAAAATATATTTTCAGCCCCAGGCTTTCAAAAATATTATATTTGTGTGTAACTATGGGCAGAATATGTTATTAGTTTTGGAATACCCTAAATTAGCCATCACAGACTACCTTAGCCCCCACAATTACTACATATTATGCCACATAAAGTGAGGATGAAAGCAGAAATTGCATGTCCATTTAATTCGCTGACATTCAAAGGAAGAAAGGATGTTCATTAAAAGTTAATAGTGACACAGCTGTGCAGAACTCTCACAGAAAATGCCATTGTCACAGGAGTCTGACTGTGACCCGGTGTCATTCTCTGGAACAGAATCTGAGGGGCCTCTGGTGTGTTGAGCTGTTGATGGACAAAAAAAGAAGAGCGATGACCCATGGAGACAGGGGACAAGAAGATTTTGGGAGACACTTGTTCTGGTTGTCATACTTTAACAAGAAGCGGATATAATTTTAATTCCAGCTAGGTAGGGTAAGAGGTCCTGACGAGGCACTGCCGCTCATATCTAAAAAGATGGGTAGATCTGAATTCTTTATAATAAACTATTTATAGCTACCTCTCTCTCTTACTTCATATTGAAGACTCTTTCTCTTTTTAAATAAAGTTCACTGATCTGAGATAACCATAGCAGAAATGCAAAACAAAGACTTTTTCATCAAAATGTAACCTTAACAACATTATAGTTATATGCCAAATGTGATTGATCCTGCTTCCTTATGTATGCTTATTTCTAATACAATCTGTGGATAAAACCAGCTGCAAGGGTAGTGTAGGCGAATGTGCAACACTAACTGTATCTCATCGGCAGATAATTCACCTTGAACTGCTTTGTGGAAATATCCAGCTATTCAGCAGTGGCAATGCAACCAACTTTGGGTAATACGGATCAGTCAGTGCCAACTTGGGAGAAAACAATCCAGATTTCTTGCTTCCAAGAAATGTGAAGAGATTCAGCGTGGCACTTTCCTTTATGAATTTAAAAATAGGCAAATAAGTAAAAATGGACTTTTAAAAAAAATCCCCAAATTTGAGAAATTCTTCATAAGGTTTTATCTGACTAAAGAAGAAGAGGCATCCAGGACCATGTAAAGAAAACCAAATTTGTATTCGAGATCATACAGAGTCGCAATCATTGGGACCTTTTGACAAGATTCTCCTTCAGCTTCACAGAGAAGGAACCACCCAGTCAACCACAGCAAACAAGATGTTTACTCGTGGAGGTGATCGCACAGGAGGTGCACAAACATATTTCTGTGAAGTAAGGTATGCTAATAAGAAAGAAAATATGATTGCATGCAGAGGGCTGCAGGCGGGCCCTGCCTATCAGAGCAAACAAGATAGAACAGGAGAGAGGCCGATATGGAGGAGCTGACACCATCCTGCCATCCTTGTTTTCTCGCGCGGCCCTGATGGTTCTGTAGCAGCAGACTTGCCAGTAATGACTTCCCCTTATTTCATGTTTGCTACATTCCGCTCCCATACACAGCACGCTCACCTAACGTGAGTGTTTCTCATGCCACCAGGAGTTACCTGACGGGAAACATCAAAGACGGTGGCTACTACTTATTTTTGATAAGGAACTCAGAGTGCACTATACATGCGGAAGGTGAAAAAACACAGCTCATCTCTCTGAGTTTTGTGGATTTAGTCTCCACTTTCCAGGAAATTATCTTTTGACTAATGGTGCAGAGATGTAGGGCCTGTGGGAGAGAAATAAACTTCAGAATACCTATTCTGTGTCTTCACCCAGAAAGACTTACAGTTCACTCCCTGACCTTCTCGTCTGCCACTTGCATTTCCAAACACCCCTATACAGCTCTGCAAGTTTCCCTGAGTGGTCGCTGTGGCCTGGAAACAGCAGGAAACCTTCTCTAGGGAGGCCCTGGCTTCCCAACTGCAGATCCAGACATAGATCTAAGAAGCTGGAGGCTTATTCAACAGAAAAAATCAGATGAACTCTGTGAAAATTCGTTGCTCCCAGAAAACCTGAGCACGGAGTTGGCATTCTTTCTGGAATCCCAGGGTAACAGTTCAGGACTACACACCAGACAACCCAAAAGTCCACAGACACGCATTCTTCTCACATCTCAAACAGATCTCTGGCAAGACTCATGTGGGCCCTGCCCCTCTGGGTTAGGTAGCTTCAAACTGTTCCAGGTCAGGCTGTCCAGTATCACACTTATACCTCAGCTGCGTAGTCTCAGCACACAGAGGGACCAACAGCTTGGGAGTGACCGGTGGATCTTTACTGCGCTAGACCAGCATGCTTTGGAAGAGTTAGTTCCACCAACAGTAAGGAATCTTCTCCAGGGCCATAGGCTCAGCAGTAATGTCCCCACAGGTCTCCTGAGTAGTATTTGATCGTCTTTACCTTCACTATGCAGTGTGGTGACCTTTAACTCACACCCCGAAGTATGGCTAGTGAGAGTAGGGATTAGTGGTAAGCACAAAGTGAAGGGGATCTCATGTAAAGAAAGGCAATCCCTCACGTGCCACTCAAAAATATTGACTGCATGTTATATTATTGAAGTTAATTTCACTTTTTAGAGGGTGACTGGTAGAAATTTAGCATGAATGCCTGGCTACTATGGACATTACATTATTTCATTGAAAAGCAGTGGTCTAGAATGCTAGAAGGAGGACCTGAATATGATTTTACAGGCCAAGATAATAAATCTTTAGAAATTACATTTGCTTTATTTTTAATTTTGTAATTTACACTAACAGAGAAATTCTAAATGTAAGAGAATATTTCATGAATAGATTTTTTTTAGAAGTGTAAATTGTTTCTGTCATCATTGAGTCTCCTTAGCAATAAAAAGGCAAAGAATTATTAAAGTAATTAAAATAACAACTTGAAATACAAATTTCCAAATAATAATATTTAATACTACAAAGAATTATAAATAACGGCTTATTTATGCTCTGCCTTCAAGAGAGTATTAAAATAAATTAAGTTCAATTAGACTCTTAAATTATATTTAAACTCAGAAGTCATATTCATGTGCAGATTAAATCAGCATTATGCTTTCAGTTATTAGAGGAACTACCCTGGAAAGAAAAAGAAATTACAATCTTTGGTGGGATTTTAAAAATTACCTATATATTACAAGTTGCATTGTTATTCTTAATAAACTAAGAAATTATTGTTGGTTGAGCTAATCAACTTAGCAAATAAACATTTACTGTTTAACGTAAGTGACAAAATATTGCCAAGTGTTCTTTTGTGTCCCGTCGCTTCCCAATGTTCCAGTTCCCTTGTTGTGTTGTACAAATCCTAAGACATTTGACTTCGGTGCACACAGCAGCTAATCAGCCTTTACAAACAGTGCTTTATCAAAAGCAGCACACACACACGCACACACACACACGCCACACACACAAGCATACACACGCACACACATTTTCTTGCACTTACTAATCTCCAAGTTCAAACTTGCCATCGGAAGCATGCTGTCGCGGTAAGCAGCATTTGCAGACAGACTACTACAAAATCGCTTTAGGTTCTGCTTTGTTAGAGCTGTTCCATTTGCACTCTTGATTAAGGACATAATTTAAGCTATTTTCATTGAAGGATAAGATGCATGCTTAGTAAATGTGCTGAAATAATGTTATTTCTTAATCAGAAAACCGAAGAAAAAGTGCCTTTAGGAATGACATTTGCTGATTGGTTTGTAAACCTTAGACTATTCACACTAACAGGGATCTATTCAAAGCTGACCATGACGGGATGGCTTTGCACAGTAACAGCTATGTTTGCTCTTCATACTGATTGTTTGTCTGACCCAGGTTTGGATTTCTGAGGCATCAAGTAAGAGTCTGTTAGAAATGTCCTATGCATACCCAGTAAGAAACAGCCTAGAGCTGTAACTCAGGTTAAGCTACCAGCTAAGAATAGAAGCAAACCAGCCCAAACCTAAAGCAAACAGCCTGCTTATCACATAATAACTACCAAATAATGCAAATATTAGCAAAGCAAACCAAGCCGGGGCTATAGCTCAGGAAGAAGAAAAGCCGGCAAACATGACAGTGACGGGCAGTCCAATCTGCACTTCCTTCTGACTCAAGCTTGTGGAAAAGTGGGTCAGGACTGACATCTGCTGGTCTGGTTAATGGGATGTTGCCCACTGAAACCAGATCCTTGAAGAACAAGGACTGGAACCGGGAGGAGGCAGTGGCTTGGCAAAATCCTCTCTGTGAAACCATCTGCACAGTGGCTAGTCGTCTACCATAGCCCCCGTTTCTTTCTCTTCTTTGACATTTCACCCTGGAGACCAGAAATGATTTTCTAATCGCCTCTAAGCAAGGACAGAATGTTGTGTAGGTAGATTTTACTTAAAGGGCCAAACTTCTGAGAGACAGTAGTCAACTGGGTGCTAAGAAATTTGACAGAGAATTCCAAGCCTTTATCAGACGAGTCACTGGAGAAAATTACTTTAAAAGGTGAATTGCATGTCCGGATTCTGATAATCTGCATGCATTCCTCAGCACCTTGCTATGCCACCGGCTTTAGGCCATTCACTTTTAGGATTTTATGCATTAATTTGATTTGGCCTCTCTCTATCTCTCTCCCACCTGCACCATTTCCCAACTGGAACTCATCTTTCTGCAGACACTGGATTTGTGGCATTTTTTTCCTCATGGGGTCTTGTTTCTCTTTTGTTTTATTCTTTATTCTTTTTTCTTTTTCTTTTTTTAGACAGGGTCTCACTATGTAGACCAGGCTGTCTTCAAACTCATAAAGACCCAACTGCCTCTGCCTTCCAAGTTCTGGTATTAAAGGTGTGTGCTAGCACGTCTGGCTTTTGTTCTCTGGCATCTTAGTTTTATACTTTTAGCAAGACCAGTTTTCTAACTATTTTGGAAGCTACACGATTCTTGGGATGGTGTCTATTTTTCTAAAGCCATCTTCTCAGTTCCTAGTCTGGTTTCCACTATATAAGCAGACACTCAACCAATATCTTCTGACTCACTTAGTTAGTTCTGTCTTCTTACCCCTGTGTTGCTCTTAGGAATGTGACTTCTCCATGGCGGATCTGAACAGAACCTAGGAATGCTGATTTGAATTGACAATAAATAATTTGGGCATCCCACCAGTGTTCACTGCATACCCTTTTCATCTTTTAGAAGAGAGGCCATTCTAAGGTTTGTAATAGAAGCATTAGGTTGTGGGTCACAGAAATTCTTCTCCAGAAAATTCTTTAAAAAGTCTTCATCCCATTAAGAAGAATGAACAGGTGGACCAGAGAACTTCTCTCCCACCTTGGGCTGCATGAATTCCAAAGTGCTATCAAAGCTGTCCATGGAGGCTGGAGGGAAGGCTAAATGAGTACACACACTTGCTGTATAAACCTGGCAGATTAGACTCAGATGCTAGGGCCTGCTTAAAAAGCCAGGTACAGCTGTTCGCATCTGGAATCTGGTGCTGTGGGGGGGCAGAGATGGAGGTTCATTGGGATTTACCAGCCCCCAGCCTAGCTCCAGGTTCAATGAAAGACCCTATATCAAGCAAATAAGGCAGAGAGTGATAGAGTAGGGCACCTGAAGTCTCCCCTTGGCGTCTCACATAGAAGGTCACTTGTGCCACGTGTGCGCACGTGCACACTCGCAAATACACACACACAGTGTGTATCACTGCTGCTCCTCTCGGTTAAGTATGTGTATGCACACATGCATGTGCTGTTGGACACAGCTCTAAAATTTCTTTTATAAGCTATGTAGAAGAAATAAAACTTGAAAACTTTGAGGCAGGAGAAAGAGAAGCATAAAGCCACACACTTAAAAACATTTGCCGCTGCCATCAAGTCCGAGTGAAGCTGGGTCAAATGGCTACCGCAGACCCCCACTGGAGAGGCAAATGTGGAATGGTGCATTTTAGCTAATCCAGGAGATGATCCTTAGCTTCTGTCTAAAACTGCATGGGTCCTACTTTCCCCATCACCATCCTTGAGTTTCTGTCTTGTATTGGCAGTTCATGCAAAATACAAGTATAGTAAACTTCTTTTTCTCCCCCTCTATTTCTGAGGAAATAATCGAGTTTGTTTGTTTGTTTTTTAATTTGCCAGTTTACAAATCTAAAATCCTCTGAACCTCAGGATTATTTTTAGGTTCAAAAATTAAAATCACAAAGTAAATACAGTGCTAATATTACTGGGCAGCCTCATCTCAATATTTATAACAAATTTTATCACTTTTGCTAGAAGCTTATTAATTTGAAGAGGGAAATAAAAACATGGCTCGGACCCTTTACAAAGCATTTTTCCTTTTACATACCATAGCAACCTAATAAAGACATGGTAACTTGGCAGATGGCATGGCATGTTAGCCTTGAAACAAAATATTAGATGCCAAAAACGTGCTAAAAAATAAAATCTCTCCCTTCCTTCTTTGCGTCCTTCATTTGTTTCGTTTCTTTTCCTTCCTTCCTCTCTTTCATATTTGTCTTATCCTTTATATTTTCTATAACAAAAGTTATCAGTGTATAGTTTTTCAGTGCCTAAACAAAAGGCCCTTGCTAAGGCCAGAAAGCATTTGGGCCACTCAGCCTGGATAAGAACATTATAAGCAATATTCTTAGGCTGACTTAAGACTCTTTAGCAAATGTATACAGACTGGCCATTTCTGCATCGTCTGAGCAGAATTATTTCCTTTGTTTTGAGGAAATACACACATCTGAGGTTTTCTTCTAAAGGAGTGTGTAGAATCACCCAGCTGTGCACTTCAGGAGCCTCAGTGTCTATGGCCATGACATAACACAGACAGGGGACCCATCTTCAGGGCAGATGAGCCCTGTTAAAAATAGTTTTGTTTCTTTAAGAACTAGTAGATTTTTCGTCTAGTCTCTGCAGGCAATGAAAGTTACCCTGCCAGGTGGCAATGCTCCCAGTGATGGAAGATGCGGAGCACACGTGTGTGTGTGTGTGTGTGTGTGTGTGTGTGTGTGTGTGTGTGTGTGTGTGTGTGTGTGTGTGTGTGTGTGTGTGTGTGTGTGTGTGTGTGTGTGTGTGTGTGTGTGTGTGTGTGTCTGTGTGTGTGTGTCTGTGTGTGTGTGTCTGTGTGTGTCTGTGTGTGTGTCTGTGTCTGTGTGTGTCTGTGTGTGTAGATCCAACATCCCTACTTGGTAAAGTATAGATTCACTAAGAGTGCAAAGAATTAATCTAAGTTGTACCAGAAAGAGAAAGCTTCTTTTCTTTGCTTTTCTCTCCCTCCCTCCTCTCTCCTGTGCCTCCTTCACAGTTCTGCCCCCTTCTGTTCCATCTCCTTTTTTCCCCCATCCTATTCTCTTCCTAAAGATCTCCTTGGGCACAGACTCTTTAACCTCATCTGTATCAGACAGAAACGTAGGCAGCTCTCTGCATATTACACTTTTCCTTATGAGTACGGAAGCAGCGAGAGGGCCTGTCCTCCAGAGAGGGAAGGATTAAATATTGCGCCTTGTAATAGCTGTCTGTCTTTTAAATTGTTGTCATGTAATTTCAGTGCTACCTAAAGTGTCTTATTATAAAGGCAAATCTCTCTGTCAAAAAGATGTCATTATTCAGTCCCAGAAAGAGACTCTACAAAGCAAGGGAATAGGCACAGGCTTCTATGAGACACATTCCAGGCTAAGAACCTAAGAGAAAAAGAGTACCTAAAGAGGTACTTCCCAAAGAGACAGACCAAGATCATAAATCCCTTTGGATAAAAACATTTGCAATCATCACATTAAAATCTAGAATGTTCTTCATGAAAAAGATAAAGATTCAGAAAATTTAACAAACGAGACTTGATATTTGCCAGCCGTTTTAATTTTTTCTTGGACACAGCTATACTGTCTCTTTTCTTTTCTACTTAGACTTAGTTATTTAGTAGGTCAAGGGCCAAAAGGAATATATTCCATTTCTGAGTTGAAGCCATGAAGACCTCTCATCAGCCAGCAGACAATCTCTTCCCCTCCATCTAGG